>APFE030845219.1:0-16700 GCA_000404065.3 Pinus taeda
AATGGATATTGCATTTGCCAAGGAGATACATGATTTCCTTGTTGTATACCTTGATGACCTAACCCCTTTCTCCAAATCCGACCAAGAACACCTTAAACATCTAAGACAATTTTTCATAACATGCAGGAAATATGGCATTTCCTTGAATCCTAAGAAGTCCCTATTTGCCCTTGAGGAAGCCAAGCTTCTAGGCCATATCATATCAAAAGATGGGATTAGAATTGATCCTGAAAGAATTCAAGCTATCCTCCAAATCCCATATCCAAGAAACATAAAGGAGCTACAAGAATTCCTTGGAAAGATCAATTTCCTAAGGAGATTTATCCCAAACTTAGCCAAGCTAATAAGGCTACTGAGCAACATGTTAAAAAAGGATGCCAAGGTAAAATGGTCTCTTGAAACCAAGCAAGCTTTTGAGAGTATCAAAACTGCCTTGACTCAAACGCCTATCCTCACCAGTCCACAATTCGACAAAGATTTTATCATTTTCTCTTTTGCATATGAGCACACCATAGCCGCTGTCCTTTTGCAGAAGGATGATCAAGGTAATGAAAATCCAATTGCTTTCTTCAACCGAGCTTTAAGAGATGCACCCTTGAAATATCAGATTATGGAAAAACAGGCTTATGCCCTGGTTAAGGCCATCAAAGACTTGAGAGTTTACATCTTATATTCCCATGTGATTGCCTATGTCCCAAACTCTATTGTAAAAGACATATTAACTCAAGAGGGACTAGAAGGCAAAAGAGGCAAGTGGATTGCCAGCATTCTTGAATACGACATCGAGATAAAACCTACCAAGCTGATAAAAGGACAAGGGTTAGCCAAACTAATGTCCGAAACAAATTTCCAAGCCTTAGACATTAATCAACTAGACAATGAACGGAGCTGGCGACTCCACAGATCAATGAAACCTTTTTTCAATCCCCATGGTATGCCGATGTTTGCTTTGTATTGTTAAACCTGTGTGCTCCCCCAGGATTGTCCAGAACCAAGAAAAGATTTTTAAGGATGAAATCATCAAAGTTTTGCGTCATAGATGGTGCTTTGTTTTGGAAAAATCATGAAGGAATATTGCTTAATTGTTTGACTATGAATGAAACTAACAGCGTCATGAAAGAATTCCATGTAGGGGACCGTGGAGGACACTTATACTGGAAGTCCACTACTGACAAGATTTTAAGGGCTGGTTATTATTGGCCCTCTCTTTTTGCAGATGTCAAGAAATTTGTTGTTTCATGTCACAAATGCCAAATCTATGAAGGAAAAAGAAAATTGCTGCCTTTGCCCCTCAAGCCCATTTCAACCCAAAAGCCTTTTCAACAATGGGGTCTCAAATTCATTGGAGAAATTCATCCCTCTTCCTCAGGCCAGCACAAGTGGATTCTAACAGCCACTGGTTATTTCACTAAGTGGATTGAAGCCATCCCATGTAGACAAGCCAATGACTCCACAATTATCCAATTCCTTGAGAGCAATATCCTTTCTAGATTTGGCTGCCCTGAGAAAATCATCACCGACAACACCGCTGCCTTCAAATCCAAAAAGATGATCAACTTCTGCCATAAATTTCACATTACCTTGGGCCACTCTACAGCTTACTACCCTCAAGGTAATGGCTTGGCTGAATCATCCAACAAAAGCCTCATCAATATCATAAAGAAACTGCTAGAGGAAAACAAAAAGAACTGGCACAGGAAACTCACAAATGCTCTATGGGCAGACAGGTTTTCAACCAAGAAATCCATTGGGATGAGCCCTTATGAGCTAGTATATGGCATGGAAGCCAAATTTCCTTCATCTTTGGGCATTCCTACTATCAAATTGTTATAGGAGATTCAGGCTGAACCAAATGACATGCAGAGAAGAGTTAATCAAACCATTCATCTTCAGCAAACTAGAGAGAAAGTCTATGACAAAGCTCAAATGCTGCAAGAGAAGCTCAAAAAGATGTTTGATAAGAGAGTTAAAGCAGAGGATTTCTGGGTTGTCAACAAAGTTCTAAGGTGGGACTCACGAAGAGAGGACAAGGGCAAACATGCAAAATTTGATTTTCTGTGGAAAGGTCCATACATTATCAGTGTTGTGCAAGGCAATAACACATATTTTCTCAAATCTCTAGATGGTAGCACAACTGAAGAAGGCCCTGTTAATGGCTGAATGCTAAAACACTACCATGATCCATTTTGATTAAGAAAGAACAGGCTGTGTTATTTTCTGTACATAAATATTTGTATATACCAGCACTTTGATTTTATTTTGTAACAGTCCAGATGCTGAAGCACGCAGAAGAAAGCAGGCAGTGCTTCACAATTTACCAGGAAATCAGTTGAGGGAAAGTGTTGTTTGTGGTCCAAAATTTCAAATTAATCTAAACAGTCAGCACTAAGAAGCTTCAAGGTACAGCAACAACAGAAGATATAGGCATTCTGACCTGCTGTTCTTGGCCTCTCATAAGGAGAAGCCATCCCCAAGTGGAGCTACTGTTGGCCTCCTGCTGCAGCAGGTTACTCATATTTCATGATTGACATTTTTACAGGCCAAATATGTCATACTTTGCATGCTGCAATGCTCCATATTTGCTGAAAGACACCGAAGAAAGAGGCCATGAAAGTGTGCAAGTCAAAGTTCATCTGCTGCATTCCAATTTTGAAGAGTTATTCCATTTTGTACAAGTCTCAGTCAAAGGGAGGTCCAAACAACTTAATCTTGGTCTCCCTGGGTTTCAATTTCCTGTTTTAGAATATAGAGAATGAATAATCTATCCAAACAGCTTAATCTTGGCAGATTTTAGATAGGTAGAGAAGCAAGGGTGCTCAAAAGCTTAATCTGAGCCCCTGGAAGAAATAAGTGTAGAAATAGATAGGAGAAAAGTGCAAAAGAAAAAGTTGAAAAGCTGGGTCTGCAAGTCTAAGTGCACCCAAACCAAAAGAAGAAAAAATGCTAGGCAAGTAGGTTGGGTAGGTAGTTTTGAGGTTGCAGAATGTTGATCTGTGGTCATTTTTATGTTTTCAAGTATCATATCTACTCAGGTCACAATCATCAGGCAGTTTCATAGGGAGGAGCTCAAATCAGGCATAACTAACTTCCTCTTCTTCTTCTTCTTCCCTAATTCATTCACTAACTTCCCCTAAAGAGGTCAAGATCTGCTTGATATCTCTTAGTTTCATCATTCTCCATATCATTTGCCTTGGTAAAGATCTCTTTTACTCAACGAGGGTCCATACTTTCTCTACAAATTTCTATTTCCCCTTCACAGCCTAAGATCTCCCAAACTTAGCGCTTTCTTATCATTTTCATATTAACTCTTGACATTATTATGTAAATCCCTATATATTCCGCCTTCCCCCTACTAAAACTATGTTAATAATTCCCCTATGTAAATATCCCCTTCCTCTGGTTGAAATATAACCATAAATATCTCCTTGGGAATTACTAAGTCACCTGGATCTTAGTAAGAGCCCTCATCTCCACATAAATTCCCCTTCCCTAGTGTTTGGACTCCTTCCAAAACACATAGAACCCCTCTCCAAATGCATAAACCAACCCCCTCTGCCCATTTCTTTGGAAATTATTAAGGTTTGATTAATAATTAAACAAAGCGCCGAAACATCACACCGTTTCCTAAAGTTTAAACCCACCCGCGCCGCGAAAAATTAAAAAATTAACGCGCGCGCACTTGTACTAAACTCTGCACAACTTCCCTTCCCGTCCACTGTCAGATCACCTCCCCCAGATCCGACGGCCCTTGTGCATATCGGGTGCCCTCTTGTGTGGGTACGTTAGCACTCGACGTCCGACGATTTTACCGTCGTACATCGGGACAGCTAGCGAGTTCCCATTGCATCGGGCCGCCCCTAACAGAAACCACCTCCGTACCAAAGGCGGTCTAATGCCATGCCAAAACCGCACTCCCTTCGCATAACAGGAGCACCGCGTCACCCCGCCACGTCGCCTCCACCTCACCCCTTACTACCTGCGCCTGGCCCACATCACCTGCCACAGTATCACGCCACGTCATCACCTCACCGTACTACCACGTCACCCTACTGATGTCAGCATGATGACATCACATCCATACCAGATGGTCCCACTGCTGACGTCATCTGTAGTACTGCTGACATCATGCTGACGTCAGCAGCCAAAAAACGGAAAAACGCACAAGCGCAAAAATCAAGCTTCGGAGCTCTGGAATGAAAAACAGAGGCAGTTTTCGATGCGCGATTAGCGCGAAGCGATTAGCGCTACGGGAAATAGGCCGAAATGGAGAATCTTTAGGGAATCTTTTGATTCCTCAACCATTTTTGCACCGAAAAGGCCTGAAAAAGCCTGATTTTGCAGTTTTGAACGCATCAGAAGATAGAGAGAGACCAGGTTCAGAGGTTAAAGAGTATCAGATCAAAAATGCAGCCAAAAACCATGTCAAAGAGTATCAAGAAGTGGTGGACAGTATCAATGTAGCGGCAAAGTGTATCAGGAAAGATTTTTCAGTGGCCTGAAGCAGGTGAAAATTAAAGACACTCCAGCAAAGTCAAAGAGGAAGGTGGAGCCATTTAAAGTTTTCAAATCTTAATGACTGCACATTAACTCTCATAAAGATCAGTGGATCAAAACTCAATGCACATTTATTACAGAACCACTGCACCAAGTCACAGAGGACACCACATCAACTCAGTTTGATCCAGCTGCCTCTGGCGCAACCCAAAGGACTTACTTGCATTTAATTCCAGCAACAATAAGGTTTTAGAAAGCTTTCCCACAGACCTGTTTAGGTCAGTTGTAATAAATAATTTCAGATATTTTACTATATATACCACCCTGAAAAATGTAATGGGGGTTGGTTATTTGATCTTGGTTGTGTTGATTGTTCCCTCGAGCAGAGACTCGCACTGTACATGTGATAATTTCTTTAACCAAAGATTGCTTGAGAGTTCAGAGAATGAACTGTGCATTGTGTTCAATTGGGCGAAGAGTGATTGTGGAATTCCCATGCTTCTACATGGTTCAATAAGTGTTCTTTAACTCTGTCTAGTTTCTTATGTTTGTTTTATCATCTATGTTTCACCATCTAAAATTACAGAAAGAAAAAATAGTTTAGGATTTGCTTGGCAGCACCCTATGCTCAATTTCTGTGATTTCTGCATGTTTTCATCAGGAACAGTTATGAATATGCATACTTAAATGATCATGTTTACACTGTTTCCTTTCACATATGAATGTTAATTTAGGAATTCTTAACTGCTCCTAGATAACCATTCATTCACCTTCCTTCTCTGTCAACTGGTGAAAGATTCTTAATTTCCTTTCGTCTCTGACTTTCATCCCATCTTTTTAGCAAATCGGTATTGTTTCATGTATAGCTATCCTGCTCTATAATCCTCTTGTGACCAAGAAAACGCAACTGCAAGCCTTAATCCATGACTCCATGCCCAATGGTTTGAAACTTATCACGCTATCCCTTGCCTCTCTGCTTGAATGCAACTTCCTTCCATTCAAACTCCATCCAAACTTGACAAAACCCACTGAATCTAATACCTAGCCTAAAATCATCATCAACAAAGCTAAGTTATTAAGAGAGAGCCCTCTCTAACTGCAGGTGGGCTAGAACTTGCAATCCAAAGATTGGTTTGTGGTTACCTCGGCCGTATCCCTTTAGGAGCCAAGGGACAACCTGAGTGTTAACACAGTTGAAATTCATGCTCAGTACTCCAACAAGGCAAGGGGTTATTCACATACATATGTGAAACCTACAGTTCCCAAGGCATTCATTAGAACATGGGAAGAAATTGTGCACAACAAAAATAGAATTGGCGTTGGTTATAATAAGGATGCCTCTTTTCATGTTCCTGATTTTTCAAAGCTTGTACAGTTTCAGGGTGTTGGATTTTTGGGTGATGTTGTTCCACAACCATAACAAATTATAAGATGCCAATATTGGATCAAATTTGGACATGAGAAAGATCATTGTTATTATTTTCATCCTTATGAACATTGTGGAAAGAAGAATCAACATTCAAACAAATGTTTCAGGCATAAGGCTACTGCAAAAGAGAAAATTAATTTTGGATGGATTGCTTCTTGGGATTGGTCTAAAACTACTAAGAAAATGTATAGGTCATAGCACAGGTCATATTCAAAAGTATTGACTAGCCTTGTAGTGAAGAGTACTTCATATTCTCACTTTGTATATGACAAGGGGGGAATTGATGGAATTGATGATGTCCTATAGGTTCAAATATTTATCAAGCGAGCCTGATTCAAGGATAATCAAAGTTTACTGTTATAGCCTAGAGTTTGAGTTTGCAATCAAATTCAAGTTGTAGTCAGATTGATGATTAATTTGTGTTCTATGAGATTTTATAATGTATGGGAATGATTCATATTTTTGGCATGTTGAGTTTTGGTTGGTATGTTTTATCCTTAAACCACTACCGGCAGAGTTACTTCTATATTTGTTACATCAGTTTATGGTGAAGGATATTCACTTCCACTAGTAGAAGATGCTAGATTACGGTTTGTTCCAGGAACTACATTTATAGTTATAAATCTGGTTTGTTCAGGAAATACTATGATAGTTCCAAAGTTGGTGATTATCTTTGAATCATCATTGGTTGAGACTTCGATTTCTCCCATATTTTGGTTTTTCGTCATCCTTGAAAACCATTTCTGAGAGACATAGAGCTCTTGGCTATGATGCACTTTTAGCTCTCATTCTTGGACTTTGATACATCCCTTCATAATAAGGGGGAATGTTAGACACCTAATCCTTGTGATTAAGATTTGGGTTAGTGTGTGTTATGGAGATTAGTTATTAGATTCCAAGAAAACCTAGAAACTGAATCCAACTATAGCATTATTGTATTTATATTTACGATGTAAATCATTCTTTATGAATAATGAAGATATAAAATTCAGATTCCAACAATGGTGAATTGTTGATCATTTATTTGTTTCTGAATTCTATAATATTATAAGTGTTATGTTTATATTTGTTCATTTGTGATTTGTTTAACAAAATTCTTGTCAAAACATTAGATGATTCATTTATCTACTCTCTCTTCTATGGAATTTTTATAGTTCAGTGATAATGGAGGAAAACAACGTCCAAAAATTGTGGCAGATCTACAAAGGCTCTCAAAGATATGGTCATTTTCAATTGGCATGAGAATATTGTTGGGAGTAAAACCAAATAAAACAAAAATTGACACATACAAAGAAGGTTACACAATGGATGTTTCTCTTGATCAGTTATGGTTTCACACCAAGGTTCTCTTGGTTCAAAGGATTCAAGTCAGATCATATTCTAATTCCTATGCATTGTAGTTCCTTTTTTTTATTATATTTGCACTCTCATTTAACACTCATTCCATCATAATCACTTAAAAATTATTATTTCTATATTTTTTTAACACTTGTTACATATAACAAACCAATTAATTAAGTTTCCTATCATTACAAACTAACAGTTTTTAGACGACTTTATCGATGAAAGGTCATTTATGGTCTATACTGAAATTGTATTTTACACGACTTTCAATCCCAACTTTCTTGGAAAATAAGTTGTCAAATATATTGACTTTGCAATGCAAACAATCCCCATGGAGTTATTTTTGTATTGTTTGTTAGAAATCAATTTATTGTAGAAAGAAGTTGCATGAAGAAGGAAAAGAAGCCCAAGATTGGAATGCCATAGTTTGATTGTTTGGTTGTTTTATGATCGCATGAGGCTTCAAAATAGAAAGCGGTGGAGAATGTTTTTCACAAGAAGCATTTAGATATTTTGCAAAGTTTATTGCATATAATCAATTTTGTCCAGTCATATATAGAAAGTCAATTTCAACTTGTTAAGGATCAATTGTAAAAAGATTTATCAAGAAGAATTCATCCCAACAACATCACATTTTTGAGCTCATTAAAACAAAGTGTCAAGCTCTATAATGATTGATTTTGATATTTCAAAAAAGAAGGTATCTCTATCTTAAGGGAACAATTGTTACACAATGCTCCATGGCATATGAAGATTCAAAAAAATGATTTCAGTGGAATTCATTCTTGCATGATTGTGGCAATACAACTGGAGGTGCTTATGAGTCATTATTTGAATGAGAGAAGTTGGTCAAATTATTTTTCAATAGAACAACAATTGGAGATGGAAAAATCTCCATAAATTATACTTCAAGTTGTAGGGTTGACCTTGTTTAAACCCTACTTAAACGGAAATTGATAGATTTAATGGAACAACTTCAAAAACTTTAGTTTTAAATGGCATAGATCAAAATTAAAAGGATTTAATTCAGATTTAAAAGAGGATAATCAACAGACAATTTAAAATTGCCGCTAACAATATCAACAATCAATGGATTAGTTCCATATATTTTGCAAATAATTAAGAGATCCTATTATATTTTAGGTTTGTAGTTAGAATTTGATTCCTGTTAGCTTGTAACAACTTACTTCCTTGTAATTTATTATAAATAGGTCAACTGTAGATGTAATAAGGGTTTTATTTTGGGCCAAAACCTATTTTTTTCTAAAAAGCCTAAGATTTAAGAGTTTAATCAAAGGCTTTCAATTTGAACTTTTGATAGAAGTACTTGTTTCATATGTAAGTGATTTCTAGTTTTCCGTTATATTTTGTTCATATATTTTGAAATTTTTTCAATTATTGGGAAGGAATAGGATAAGACTCAACCTCCCTGACATCCCCTATGAGGTTATGTTCAACACTAGGCAGATCAAGTAAATAGATTGTCAACTTTGATCTCCTCTACATCTTAGTATATTATTATTTCACAATTGAAATTTATATTTTGTTGAGTTGATGAGGGATCTTCTCATGCTTTAAGGCTTTTTAAATGATTTAATTATTAATATTGAATGCTAGATCATTATAATATCTTCTTAAATCCTTTTCCCATATATTTGAAGTTGTTCTATTATGTCATGTTAAATGTTGGCACTTTGGTTAAATATTTGAAGCAATAGATATTTTTCCTAAAGAAATAATTTTAACGCATCAACGACCACCTCTTATCAAACCCCTAAATTTATCCATTTTTCTTAAAAGTCTATTTTTCATTGCCATGAATAGTAAGCCTCGTAACATTTGAGGGAGCCCCCTTTGGTTCAACGACCAACTTGAGCCTAAAGTAGGCTACGTTGATTACTTGGCATAGTTTCCAGCCAATAAATTGTCTTCAATAAATAGATACAACAATGGGGAGGACAAGAAAAATGGAAAATGCCAAAGGAAGGCAAGAAAAAATGGAGGAGGACCACTTAAGAATCGATTCAAGCAATAGGAAAGCATATGGAGAATTCTAGGAATGTCACGGTACTGTTGGAGGTGTTTTCCTCCATTAAGAATCTTATCCAATGAATATTTTGTCTTGGAACATTTGTGGCCTTAACAACCAAGGAAAACAATGATATATTTGGGAGTGAATAACTAAGGGAAAACCCTCAATAGTCTTGATCCAAGAAATGAAAGTTTACTAGGACAAGATTCAAATGGTTGTGGAATTTTGTTGGAAGAGGTGCAAAGTCATGGTAGTGGATGCAAAAGGAAGTGTTGGGGAGTTAACAGTTTTTTGGAACCCCTAATGATCCAGATATTTTCACTTCAAAGATGCATATAAAA
Source organism: Pinus taeda (assembly GCA_000404065.3). Classification (NCBI taxonomy): domain Eukaryota; kingdom Viridiplantae; phylum Streptophyta; class Pinopsida; order Pinales; family Pinaceae; genus Pinus; species Pinus taeda. Next base: position 9,641 of record APFE030845219.1, read on the forward strand.
TTGCATATAAAAGAGCATGTAATCATGAAAGCATATCACATAAAAAGGAGTGGAAATAAAATGCAACCATGAGAAAAAAAAAAGGAGCAAACAACTTGATAACATATTTCACCCGATGTGGGTTACATCTCTGGGCCCTACTCAAAGTGGGAGGCCTTATTCATTAATCTTCAACAAAATAAAATTTCATGCATGTACAAAAGACACCTTATACCTTCACTTCTGGGGATGGACTTAAAATGAACACCTCTGCTAAAGAAATGGGTTGCACTGTTGAATTACTAGTGAAAAATCATGAAAATGATTGTAAACTCGACCCCTTTCTGACATTGTCAAAATCTGGACCCTCGGGAATCTCAAAGATTCCTTGAAGATTCATTTTCGCTGGTTCACTGGAATTCTGATACCCATATGAAAAATCTAACTTCACCACTACGCTCCTTGTGAAAAACTGAGTAAAATGACTATAAAGTCAGCATGGTTATGAAACTGTCAAAATTTGGCCCTTAAGGGAATATTTTAGATTCCTCGTGATTCCACAAGGATTCCTCTCTCCAAGTTAACTGAAATTTCGCCACTCAAATCAAAAACTGATCATGCCATCAGAGTCCTGGTGAAATTCTAGTTCGGTTGAGTACAAATTTGGCATGATTTTGACATTATGAAAATTTAGCATCAAGGGAATCTTTTAGATTCCTAGCATATTCCCTATGTCAGGGTTTCGCCTCCTTAGTTTCCATGTCATTGCAAGGTTCCATTGGGCGCTCTTCCTCCGTTGGTCCCTAGGCAAATGAATAAATCAGTTTATAAAAAAAATACGGGCATTAACTTCAACGTGCCTAGTTGGTGTTTTAATTGGCAGTTCTCCATTTAGTGATTGGTTTGGGAATGTCCCAGGGTCAAACCCCGCGGGACCCCTATTTCATAGTTCTTTGGTTTTGCGGGGCGTATTATTGGCGTCGTTTCTTTTAAATGTCAAAGTAGGTTGGTTATTGGCATCATATATTAATGTTTTAATTTGAGTCACCGCGTTGGGCGAGCTGACCATCCAGTCAGCAGGGGTTCAAATCCTGTCGACCCATTATATATGTGGCATATAGGTTGGTTGGGCGGGTCCACCAACGGGTGGCTCACCCACCATGTTTCATATAATAAAAATAGTAGGGGGGTGGTGGCCCGCTGCCCCCTTTTTTTACTATTTTTTATTTTATTTTATTAAGACATCATAGTCAAAATTTGTTGGTGGATTTTTTGGGTCACTGATAATTTTAAGTAGGTGCCAATTTCACCAATTCCTGCCACTTGAACCATCGCTGTAAAGTGCCAAATTTTTGTCTCATCAATTTTCGTCAAATTTAGTGACCCCGCCAGATTTAGTAGGGCTCCAAATTTAGTTGGCACTCTGATAACTTTAGCCAAGGGGCCTAGTTGACCAAAACTTTGATTGGCCATAACTTTCACATACGAATTCAGATTGAGGTGTCGTTTGCGTTGTTGGAAATATTGTGATGAGATATTATATCTGAACTTTGTTTCTTGGAAATCTAAGGAATTTTATTTTTGAGCTTTTAATGTACCCTCTTTGATCACTAAGTGTTTCTGGAGCCAATTGGATCATTCCTCCTCCCCACTGAGGAGCTTTTGGTCCACCAAAATCATGAAGACAATATGAAACCTGCAGTACTCCTTTGTCTACACAACAAGTGCCTTAACAAGCCATACTTTCTTCTCCTTCACCTTAGTTATTCGGAGCCATAAGTGATGATCTGACACATGCACTCTCTACAAACCTGTAGTACATATTTGGAAAGTACATGTTCGATTACATGACATATCATGACTCAAGAAATCCCCATACTTTCCAAGAGTTTATAACACACTCTTTGGTTAAGTTTATAACAGAAACCAATACCCCAACTATCAACAAAAGATGAAAAAACATCATCATGTTTCTTTCATAAGTGATGGAAGACACATCATCACTTTTACAATCATTTCAAAGCATATGATTTACAATAATATGGCCATGACAAGTTAATATATCTAATCAAACCAAATCTCACTCAACAAAGTGAATGGATCATCTGTTTGTGGCAAATTCACTTGTTGGAAATCTTCACCAGTTGGTTCCTTCATAGGTTCTTTATGGTCATGAAGTATCTAACATGTGGCTCTCTGATGCTCATCCTTATTGCAGTGACTGTAATGTTTCTTGCTCCTCCAAACTTTTCATACCATCTTTCAATGCTTGTTCCTGATGCACCTCTTATAAGTGCCCATGGAATCCTCACTATCACTGTAATGTGATGAAGTTCTCCCATCATCTATCATTGGTTGGTCATTGGTTGTCTTGGAGCATTCTCCATCCTCTTTTCTGACATATCCAAGTCCTGCATAACGAGGCAATTCCACCACTTTGATGGGATTCACAATGCCTTGGCCATTAATGTTGACGCCCTTTCCTTGATACCACATTTTCCACAACAATTTTGATCCAATTCCTGTAGTATGTTTCTCAAAAGCAGTGAAAAAATCATCATAAAAAAAACATGAAATTGAAGAATCACTTTTTTACCTCAGGGTTGTTATGCTACAACTTTTCCAAGGCCTCCTCCTTAGCTTGAAATTGAAGTTGCAACCTTTGTTTCTCCTCCTCTTCTTTTTGTAGGAGTCTACTTAGTTTTGCATTCTCTGCTTGAATTCTTTGGTTGATCTCTTCGATTTCTTGGAGCCATGCAACATTTGGTGCCCTCCTCATTTTTGGCACAACATTTGTTGAAATCTTTGTCTCATCGGTCGAATTGAAACCCAAGTTGATAGGTTTATCTTCTGCAATCTTCATTTCATCACTTAAGTCTAATCCCAGGTCAATTGGTCCAACACCTACAAATCTTGTAGTTGTTATCTTCTCATCATCCTCTGATTCAAATTCTTGGTCTTGTTGCACAACTACAATTGCCTTTTGCTACTTTTTTCTATTGTTCCTATTAGGCCTCAATCCTGGATGCAATTTCCAACAATGCTCCTAATCATGACCTTTTTTCTGACAATGATTACAAGAGGACATTGCTTCTCTTCTCTTAGTTGTTGTTGCCCTCTTTGGGTGGTCATCTTGCTTATGCTTCCCCCTGCTTTCAAGATGTATAGCCTTCACACTACCTTCATCAAGAGTTTTAGGTTCAAATAATAAAAATGACTGACACAATTAATTATGCAAAGAGCTAATATATTTCACCAATGTCTTAGGAGTGTCTAGTGGAACATTCAATGCTAATAATTGTTTCCTAAACTCGTCTATAAAATTCTAAACATTTTGACCTTTACTTTGTTTCAAATGTTTCCATTCCATCATGGCCTTTTGTCTATAACCCAATAGGTAAAATTGTCCTCTTAAGGTAAAAACGAAATCATACCAAGATGAAAGAAGTTTACGACTACTCTTACCACCTTTCTACAGTTTTCCTTCCCACCAAACAAGAGAAGTGCCACTCAATCGAAGGGATGCTAGTTGGATCTTGGCTTCATCCTCTTTGTTTCAAAGTATGTGGAAATATACTTCAACTTGTCTAATGCAGTGATCTAGCCATTTTGTATTAGATTCTCCACTAAACACAAGCAAATCAAATTTGATATCCAACTTAAAAAATGGCTTCTTAGATGCATTCCTATGATGCCTGTTAGAATGACGAGAAGAGGAAGAAGAAGAACTTTCACTGGAGGATGGAGAGGGAGGGGGTTCTTCTCCTCCACCTTCATGATTTACTGAGGCATGATCATCTGGTTATTTCTTCTCTTGCTTCATTGTCTTATCATATTCTACAAACAATTTGTCCACTTTTTCTACCATGGCATAGAAGGCCTTATGATAGCTTTTCTCTTCCTCCAACCCAACATATTCATTCTCCATTTTCCTCCTTCGTGCTACATGCCCGCTTCTGGATCAAAAGACTTAAGTTTTCCTTCACCTTTTTGCAGCTTTCCCCTGGTTATCATACACTTGCAATTCACATCAACAGAATACCCGCTCTGATAAAAAGCTTGATCCAAATATTTTCACTTCAAAGATGCATACAACATTTCATATAAAATAGCATGTAACGATGAAAGCATATCACATAAAAAGGAGCAGAAATAAAATGCAATAATGAGAAAACAAAGGCACAAACAACTTGATAACGGAGTTCAACCAATGTGGGTTATGTCTTCGGGCCCTACTCAAAGTGGGTAGACCTCATTAATTAATCTTCAGAAAAATCAAATTTCATGCATGTTAAAGAGACACCTTATACCTCCATTTCTCGAGATGGCCTGGAAATGCACACCTCTGCTGAAGAAATGGGTTGCACTATTGAATTCCTGGTTAAAAATCATGAAAAATGACTGTAAACTCGATTCTTTGGGATACCGTCAAAATCTAGACCCTCAGGGATCTTGAAGATTCCCCAAAGATTTCTTCTCACTGGTTGACTAGAATTTTGTTTCTCGGGTGACAAATTTGACTTCACCACTATGCTCCTTGTGAAAAATTGAGTAAAATGAGTATAAAGTTGATATGGTTCTGAAACTGTCAAAATTTGGCCCTTCGGTAATCTTTTAGATTCCTCATGATTCCACAAGGATTCCTCTCTACAAGTTGACTGAAGTTTTGTCACACATATCAGAAAACCAACCACACCATCAAACTCTTGGCGAAATTCTGGTTTGTTTGGGTATAAATTTGGTATGGTTGTGTCACTTTGAAAATTTGGCATCAAGGGAATCTTTTAGATTCTTGGCATATTCCCTATGTTAGGTTCTACTTCCTTGGTTTCCATGCTAGCGCAAGGTTTTGTTGGGTGCTCCTCCTCTGCTGGTTCTTGGGTGAATGATTGAACCGTTTTATATATAAAAAAAATATGGTCGTTAACTTCAACGTGCCAAGTTGGTGTATTGGTTGGTATTTCTCCATTTAGTAATTGGTTTAGGGAGGTCCCGGGGTCAAACCCCGTGGGACCCCGTTTTGGAATTTCTTTCACTTGGCAAGCGTATTATTGGCGTCGTTTTTTTTAAATTTGGCAAGAGGTTGGTTATTGGCAGCATATGTTAACGTTTTAAGTTGCGCTGATGCGTTGAGCGGGTCAACCATCTGGCTGACGCAAGTTCAAATATCGTCGGCCCATTATATATGTGGCATACAGGTTGGTTGGGCAAGTTTGCCGGTGGGTGGCCCACCCACCATATTATATATATAATAAAAATAGTTGGGGGATGGTAGGGGTGGTGGCCCGTCATCCCCTTTTTTAATATTTTTATTTTATTTTATTAAGACAACATCATCAAAATTTGTTGGCGGATTTTTGGGAGTCATCTATCTTTTTAAGTATGAGACCATTTCGACGATTTCGGCTGCCAAAAACTGTCACCACAAAGTTCCAAATTTTTACCTCATTAATTAACGCCAAATTTAGCGTATCTGCCAGATTTAGTCGGGTTCCAAATTTAGTTGGCACTTTGCTAACTTTAGCTAAGGAGCCTGGTGGACCAAAACTTTGACTTGCCATAACTTTCACATACTAACTCGAGTTGAGGTGTTGTTTGCACCATTGGAAATCTTGCGACAAGATATTTGATCTAACTCTAGTTTCATGGAAATCAATGGAATTTTATTTTTTGGCTTATCATGTGCCCTCTTTAATGATTGAGTGTTTCTAGAGCCACTTGGATCATCCAAGAGGAGGCTTTCCATGATTAGGTGGCTCTTCCCTATATTCTCTCTAGTCAATTTCACTATTTATGTTTAAAATATTGGTTAGGACTTAGGTGGGGCTATAAATTACAAGGGATGTTCACTCCGAAAGAAGCTTATACTCTAGCTGCGAGTCACCAAGAATTACCTCGGACCCCTTTTTGGAGGAAAATCTAGACAAGTCATTTCTAACCTAAGGTTGTAGATTTCCTCTGGCTAGTGGGTCGGGGGAGAATCTTGACATGGGACCAGATAAGAAAAGAGGATTTTCAGGCCCATCAATATGTTCAATGTGTTGGGACTACGAGGAATCTATGGAGATCCACATTCCTGTATTCAAGCGCTCCTCAACATGATCCCTTTTCTTATACCGTCAAATTCCAGGAGATGAGACAATAAAGTGGCCAATTTGGGCTATCAAGATAGCAATAAAACTTCAATCTCTCTTGCACTGATGGAATATGCCACAATTCAACAGAGTCTTTACAATCTACTGTGGATGTAGACAATACCCCATATGACATTGTTTGATTTGTAATCTTCTTTTGGTCTTTGTTTATTTCTATTTGATGCTCTATAGTAACTATTTATTATGCTTAAATTTAGTTCATATTTAGTAACTATTTATTATGCTTAAATTTAGTTCATATTTATGTTTTTATGTTCTCATGGATCTGGGCCAACTTTTATTACAACTTGAGGCCAAGGTTTCTATATTGCTGGGTAATATCCTTCAAAAAGCATATCAATAATGTATTCTGACATTTAAAATAATATAATATCAACATACAAAAAAATGACAAGTCCAACATCTTATGAAAATTTTCTTTGCCATTAAAATGATAATAAACCATTTTCAAAATTCAAATGGTGATAAGCATTTTTCAGTATTAATTTTCGTTTGCATATAAAATAATTAATTAGATACCCTTATCTAACCAGTTAAAAAACCCTTATCAAACAATGACACCTTCAACTTTGATTCCATATACGTATACATATCTGACAATCCATAAACATCCTATTTCAGCACATAAATAGCTCATCGCAGAAAGGTGTGTAGCCCCGTATATATATATAATCATCAATGCTGCATGTTGTTATATCTGTCATTGCACTACTGTTACGTAAATAATGGCACCCGGTTACAGGATAGAATGTTGTCCCTTCTCTTTAAAGATCATTAATGTATGTCGACGTGGTTCGTTATTGAGAGAACTCACAAACGTAAATGCTTCCGACTCTTTTAATTGTGTTCTCATACCCATCCAATACTTTTAATTAAAAAAAATTAGAAAAACACATTTAAATCTTCAATGTAAAGATAAAAACTAC
>APFE030845232.1:25973-90386 GCA_000404065.3 Pinus taeda
ATTATTTTAAATACGCAAAATTCTACACTTAAGTTTAAGAATATAACTCTCTTCAATTAAAGGAAAATTTAGTTTTACATCTTTCATAGTTTTTCAACAAATAATAATAATAATAATAGCTTAATTTTAAAGTCATAGCCAAGTTTGGAACCAAAATTGTTGTATGAGATGCTAGTTTATGGAAAAGCCCTTTATATTTGAATATTTATCTGTTTAAGAAAAAACACAGGTTCTTAAGAACTATTAGTTATTTTTTTATTCTCTATAAAAGTGTAATATACTTTATATATCTTATTAGATTTATGATTATAATATAATAAACAAATATTATATAACAATAGGCATATGACAATTATTATATAATGTAGTCATTAATATGTTTTAATGATTAGCTATAGAACAATTATCACTTGATATTTATTTATTGCATTATGATAATATATCTAATAATATATGGTAGGCATACTATAGAAATTTTCCTCAAATTTGGGAAGATTGCGTGAAATTCTTGAGATTTTTTAAAATTGATAGGAAGAATGAGTCCTTTTGTAATTTTTTTCTCAATTAAAATGTGTTTATTATGATAGACATGCCTCATATTAAGATTCTATCCTCAAATTTGAAGGGTTTCCTAGATTTTCGAAAGTTTATCCACATAAAATGTGTTTAAGGAGGTTTTTCAAAATTGGTTTCTAAGAAGGATATTTAAAATAGATTTGGTGTCACCCCTTATTGTTAAATTTGGAGAGGGTTCCTAGATTCCACATCAAATTTGAGGAAATTTACATTATAGTAACCTATTTTGATTTGAGGAGGTTGCTCAAAATTGATTGTATACAACCTCCTTTAGTTTGAGAAGGTTATTGTTAAGAAATTTAGCTACTTAAATTCCATTATATTTAATTGTCAATCTATGGTCATAAACTTTTAAACACCAACATTGTATGTGTGGCTCTAGTACATAAATTATTCTCAAGCTATAAAATAACTTTTACAATCTAATGCTCCAAGGCATGCATTGGCAATAAAATGAACTATCAGACTGAAAATTAAAGGGATACAAAGATTTGTTGGATCAATGAGCTTATGTTTTCAAGACAACTTTGTGGAATCCAATCATATTCCATTGTTTGTCATAGAATGATTTTATGATTAATTAAGAAGCACTTTCATTCTTCAACCTTCAATGCCTAAATTGTGTAGGGGGGAATCCACACTTTACACTTAAAAGATAAAATTTAATCAGGAAGAAAGTAAAATGCTACATGCTTGCATGATCACTAGGATTTCATTTACAAAACAATTTTATGATCTCTGATCACAATACTTTGTTTTGCATAAGTGTCAAATAGTTTTGTAATTCCTTAAAAAGCACTTTTGTTCATAAACCTTCAGTGCCTAACCTCTATAGGGAATCCACACTTTTGCAATGAATAACGTATGAAAGTTCAAGAACTAGAATTACAGAGAATCAAAATATTAATCTACAGATAAATAGAAATACAAATTATCTAATTAGATCATCTAACTAAGAAATAAATGAATTCACAACACAAACCAGGTAGGGAGCCTTACCTACTGACTTGCACTACAAAAGAAAACTATAGTTGATATGAAATTGCGGAATTAGATCGCTACCTAACACTTGGCAAGTTTTAAATGGGCCTTTCAAAACAATAATTTAATACATCTGAACAAGTTATCCAAAAAGGACATGACACACATAATAATGCAATGTCAAATAGAAAGACACCGAGACCCCCCTTGGGCTACCTCTCTGGGCCCTACTCTAAAAGGCTAGGCTACTCGTATTTCAATGAATAAGAAGAGGTACATCAAAATTGTTGATACAATTGTAACTATTTCCACAGTATGGAAATTCTCTCCTTTAGCGAACTCTCACAATCTCACTTGACATTCTACAAAGGACTTGTCATTTATAGTAAAAACATAGAGTCTCTAACAATAACTCTAACCTCTACTAAAATCGAGAATTCGAGTTTCATCAATATATTGATTATTTACCTCATCTCCACTTGTCTAAGTGAGACACAATTCAAGTACAAAATTCTACAAACTTCATTGTTGCTACTAACAAACAAGTACTGTCATCGAACTGCAATATACACCAACATATGCCTTGTCATCGAACTGCAATATACACCAACATATGGCCTTCATATTGGACCATTTGAACAATTTTTCAATACATAATTTGATTTCTTTCTTGACCAATCTTGTAATATTATAGACATTGACCTTTGACCTTTACTTATTATAGATGTTATATAGCATAGGGAGGGTGTATTGAACCATGAATACCTCCTGAGTACACAAATACTTCTTAATTGTTTACATCCCAAAAGTAGAGTAGGATGTAATGCCATTGGAAAATATAACCTTCACTAATGTGGGTAATTTCTTGTATTTTGGCAAAAGACATTTTTATGAAATTGCATGCATGAAAATATCTGTGCCATTTTCCAAAACCTTGAAATTGATTAATTATCCAACTGTGCTTGTGTTGTATGCAGTTCCACCATGCATTTGACTAGAGCATTAATTGTAAGTCAATGCCTTTCTTGTTTAAACTAGGTGTTGTAGCGGCTAAAACCACCCTCCAAAATTTTTCCTTAGCCTGTTTTGGAGCCTCCATACCAACCTTACATAGCACTTTGTCTTGCTTCGTCAAGTACTCAAGCTTTAGTGTTTTCCTTGCATAAAGGTAATCTGTCGATCACAGTTGATCCATTCTCCTCACAGGCTACTCACCTGGACTTGGTCCAGCTACAGGTTGAGTAGCTTCCCCTTGAAAATTACGCATTTCTTGAGGGAAACGATCCTTCCCTCTAGGAATTACACAATCCTCTCTGACAGCCTGTTGGGCTCCAATATTATGCAATCCTGCCAGCCAACCCTCCCAGCAGGATTTGCACAAATTTTCCCAGCAGTAAGCTTTTTAGCTCAGGATTTGCACAAATCTGGGTAACAGTCAGCTGCTATGCCCAGAAATTACGCAAATCTCCTAGGTAGCCAGCCCAGCTCCCAGCCATAAATGTGCATTTTTCTCCAGCAGTCGAGTAGTCTCTTGCATGTGCAACTAAGTTGATTGGTTCCCTCCGAGACCGAGCAAAACAAACTTGCATGCATGGGCTGCTTCTTCCAAGGCAGCATGCAAAGGCATCCCTTGTTTCAGGGATCTATGTTTAATAGTTGGAGGTTACATGCAAGGATAAATTCTGAAACCTCCCACCAAGTGTCTCTTCCCCTAGATTCGTGGCATACGCGTCACAACCTCGATGTTATCCAAAATCATCAAACAGACGTTGCAGAGCTCATTCGTCACATCAACCTTGTATCTCTGACATCCCACATCATATCTAGGTGCAGTCGGCACATTCAACTTAATTTCTTTGGGGTAAGCCCACTTCCCATGCCTTGTGCTACATTTCTATCACTTTTTGTGTTTTCTCTTGTGGGAGTACTCTTTGCTTGATTTCTTTGAGCACTTGCTATTGTTTACATGTATACTAGCTTGTCCTATCTCTATTTTAGTTTTTGTTGCTATCTCACTGTTGTCACATGCATGAAACTATTTTGCACGGACGTTCGCCTAATCGGCGAACTACCTCACCCACATGCATGTTAATCTGTTTGTTGAATCTTTCATTCATGTTTTGTCAATCAATTTTACTATCACTTAGTGTCACTATGAATTCATTGACTTACTTGCTTTTAGTTTCCCATTGGTGAGTTGGGCCAACCTTGGCCCAGGCTCTGCCTTCATCGAGGTTGCATTGCACAATTTGGGAAAGGAAGGCTCACCTTCCTCTCCATATTTGCACATTCCTGCCCAACATTGGCCTCTAGGACTGTTTTGTGCATTTCTAGAGGACAACGGCTACTTGGCCCAAGAAATTGCGCAAAACGGTCCCTGGGCCAGCAGTCCTTCCTAGCTGGGATTGCCCAGCAGTCAGTAGCTAGACTGGACTATGCATTGTGAAGTTCCAAAAGTCAGTTAGTCTCCCAACAACCCGAATGGTGCCTTGTGCAGTCTTGGCAGTCAGTCGCCCGACCTCCTGGTCAAAACTATGCAACCTTCATGATCATTCACCCAGGTATGATACAAGTCAGTTCTCATGTTCATTTTGGTTTTCAATTGACAGATTTCTTGCCATGAGTGTTTCCATGTCTCCAAGTATTGCAAGTGTTCATCTGCCTCTCAGCAGTACAGGTAGAATGGTTTCCAGGAGAGCAAAGATGAAGACACCATTTAGAGCACGCCTGGGGATGCAGTCGATCAAGTGTCCATGGACTTGCCTACCCACGAAGACATCAAGTTGTTTGTAGAAAATGACATCAGTATATGACAACAACAACATCACAACAAGTAGCATCATGAATGGCAGCTGAAGACAAATACCAAATGCAATGAATGCAAGAGGAGGGTTGTTGACAACATAAACATGGAACAAGGTTGCAAATTCAAGCATGTCCATTGATGTTGAAAGCAACTATGGGTACTCCAGCTATGAAGTGGTGTTACGACATGAACATCGCATGAAGGCAAAAGATGGAACAAAGAAGGAGTTGCATGTGCTAAAGAAGCAACTCAGGAAGAACATGAAGTTGCATAGACAGACAAATGAGTTTTAGTAGGAACAGGAACAATAGTGGTCGAAACATGCACTCATCGATGAAATTGCACCCATACAAGTTAAGGATCCATCCCAGTAGCTGACACAGAGTAGACACGGTGAGCAATGTTGTTGATCGCATGCAAGGGATTTGGCAGCATGCATGTCATTGAGTGCGCGCATGCAATCCAACCCATTCAACACACTCACCAAGGTGAAGACAAGAAGCAAGTCCAACTGGAGCTAAACATGTACTTTGGCAAGTTGATGTGCATGACAACTAGTACACACTTGAAGATGAGCAAGGACACCATGCATCAGTGTGTTACTAATTCATCCACACCCAAGAAGACCATGCACATGTTAGCAAATGAGTTGGATGAAGGGGTTGAACCAATGCACCAGTTGCAACAGAGGCAAGAGTTCGCTTCAACAAGATGTCACCATGACGTGCATGCACACCATCACAGACATCCAAACTTTACATCAACTCACCACCTTCACCATCACAAGCATGTCAAAGATTGGTCTCACCATAGCGGACCAAGCGTCAGTGATGTCTTGCAAGGCTTGCTCAAGCCATGTTGCCTCACATGAGTACATGTGCATTGTAATGTTGAGTCATGTCAAGTGTAAGTCAAGTCTCAATGGTTGGATGTAACAGTAATAGAGTAGGTGAAGAGTCATGAGGGTAGTTGAATTCTCACAAAGGGTAATGTCAAGGGTCACCCCACCCGTTTCTATAAATAATCCCTCATAACTCATTGTAAGGGCTTTTGGTCAGCGATGCTTCTACTAAGATTGTTTTGAAGAAAGCTTGGATAGTATTGTAATGCGCCTTGGTTTCTCCACTTCACGAAGCTAGTACATATCTTTGGAGGAGCAGGCAGATGTGGCTGTAATGTTCCACTATTGGGGCTAGCAGGTTTACACTTCTTTACATAGTAAGAGTCAACACATTTTCATTCATATGTTGTTATTGTAGTTGGACTTCTTTGGTTGCTTTAATGACATGTGTTGTTTAACTTATGTACTTGTGTATGAACTTATTCACATGCAATTATATGAATCTTGTTGTTAATGTGTTGCATATGTTGTTAATGTTGTCAGTGTCCGTTTCGACTACTCTACTGGACATAAGGCAAACCTTTCACTTGAACCTTGCTATAACAACCATCACACTCGTCTTGGACTAATCAGTGAGTGTTGTACATGTTATCCTACCTTGTATGATGTGACTACTGCATCCAAGTGGATTGCTCCACCGGAATTTGTGCATGTCCTTTGTGTTGTGTGTTCCTAGCCAAGTTGGGACTGATCCCTTTAACCCTAGAACTCACCTTCACCTCCTTCCCCCTTTGAAGTGTTGGAACCTCTCATACACCTTCCTTGACTCACTGCATCAGTCACACCCTTGCTTTGGACAGAGTTATTCTACTTGCCTCTGTGCAACATTGCTGTTAATGCATTACCTTACAACCCACTGCTGGGACTCCTACACCAAATGGTCTAAGGTCTAATTGGGACTTCTTACCGGGCAGATCCCCTTGACATGTTGGCGAGTCCGCACTGTCAACATTTTTGGCGCTAGAGGGAGGGGTTGATGACAAGCAGTGTCCTCTCATCCTGTTTTGAACCTTTGCATGTCTTTCGTGGAGTCTTGCACTCTTCTTCCCCTGAGGTGTTTTTTGAATCGTTAAGATGTCTCCATCTCGGGGAAGATTTTTGATCTCTTGTCCAATCATACATATGATGGTGAAGGCGAAGAGGCTTGGCCTAAGCACTTATATAACTTTCTTTTCATGATTTATGAGGAAGATGATTTTTCTGACGAGTTGGCCAATTTGATGCTTGCATACACACTTCATGAATCTCCATTTCGTTGGGTGCTCAGCCTACCAGCTAACATCGTGCACTCATTTGAGGACTTTTGTGATCTTATTGAAGACACATTTGATCATTTTGATCCAGACCATCTTGACCAAAAACTGTTACAACAATGGAGGGCATTACATGAATCTGTTATTGATTTTTGGCAGCACTTCCCTGACTTGTAGTTTCAAGCTTCGAAGAGCCAGATCAAATCTTCTTATCTTTAGGACCAGCTTGATTATTGCCTTAAGGAACCTACCCATCCCAAGAGGAAGCTTGATATCAATCCTCGCTCAACCTTCTTCATTGATGGAATTGCGCAATCTCATGTGGGAGTGGGCACTATCTGAACTAACAGTCTGCCTCCCTCTCATTCAGCAGCTCCACCACTACCCAATGATGTTGAGGATCATCCTCACACACCTTTTCATCCTTCACACTCTCTCAACATCACTCCACTTGATTTTCATGTAGATTTGGTTGTGAGTCCTTCGAGTTCTCATATGCATTATTTTCTTCAACCTACATCTTCAAACTCAGGTGTTCCTCTAGATGATGTTGTCTTGTGTTTGTCCATTCCGAACTCTTTGCTTGTTGTGAACAAGGAACAATCCACTGACGGAGTTGGTGTTGCACAACCATCATGCGTTGTCATTCATGAAGAGTATGAATGGTAGCTTGAACCTCAACACTTGACGAAGGATGACTACCTTCTGCCTGAGTCCCCTCCGTTCTTTCCTAACCTCTTTGGTAAACCCACCATCCATGATTTTTCATGTGTATCTTCATCCACAGATGCACCCATTATCGATCACTCGCAAGAATCACTAGATGTTAGTCCATCATTCGACAATGGAGAGGATAAGTTACTCATTGAAAATCCACTTGATCCTTCATCTGTCTTTTCCAGAAACACAGAGGATGAGTTTTTTTTGCTTTTCATTTGCCCCTTTGTGTGATTCATCCAACCATGAGGATGCCGACCAACATCCTGAATTTTTTGATCTTGATTTCCATGATCCCTTCACCTCATCATCCGATCACAATGTTAATTCACTCATTGTTAATCCATCTAAGCCACTGGTCTATGAAGATCCATCTATCAACGAAGTCAAAACCCCTGAGGTCGTCAAGGCATTTCAGCCCGAGCTGATGGTTATGTCAAGCCCTCTCTATCATGAGGTTGGTTTTGCTTCCGATCAGGTAGCTGTCCAAACACTCAAGGCTCCTCAACACTCATCTATATGCACTCGAAATTAATCCAACACTCATATTTTACTTCCTCCACTCGAACTACACGATCCCATTGTTCATGCATTGGAGGTGTCTTACATTGCAAGCACTCATGCGCGATGCAAGTTATCTTTGTTTCTTTCGTTCGCTTGCATGTCATAGTCAAGAGTGTGCTTATGCTTCAAAGTTGCATGTAGTGTCACATAGCACCATGATAAGTCTGCGGACTACCCTTCATGCACATGCACTCACTTATGTCTCATGGGCATTTTGAATCACGAAGTGTGGTCGTCTTCATTGTTATATCTTTCTTGCTTGTTGGTTCGCGCAACTGGGTTGCTTGCAGACCAAGCCTTCACCAACATGGGTATACCAATGCATCAGTGGCTGCATTGGAAGTATCACTTCATGTGATTAGGCCCATGTACGTTAGTGTAGGAGTAGGAGTAGTGTTTGCTTTCAGTTGTTTGCTTGAATGCTTTTTTTCTTACGTTCTTTATTTGTTTGTTTGTTTGTTTACTTGTTTGTTTACTTTATTCTCTTTCATTTTTGCTTCTGCTCTTGGTTTTCTTTATTGATTGTTAGTTCGTTTTCTTGTTTCATTCATAGGTTAGTCTTGCATGAAACCATGTATGAATCTTGAAGCGAGTTGGGTAAGGTACAAGAAGGCTTATACGACTATCACTACTTAGTTATCTGTCATCTTGCCTCTGTATGATTAGCTTGTTACTTTTAGTCCATGATACGTCGAAGGAAAATACGTATTGTTCGAAGTAAACCTTGGTGTAAACACAACACTTGCACGATAAGTATTGTCACCTTCTCTTATCGATAGTTTTTGGGTTAACCCTTGTCACCTCAGTCAAGTAGAGTAAGGTAAGGGGGAAAACCTTAACACGCACGCTCGAGATACAATAAATTACTTCTCTGCTGGAAAAACCTCTTCTGCTCTCAATAAGACGAGATCCCTCTTCCACCTCTGAAATGAATGAGTGTTATGCATAGTGAAAATGAAAAAAAATTGAAGTAAAAAAAAAAAAAAAATGAAAAATGAATAAGGCGAAAGAAGAGAAAGGCTTCCGGCATAGGGAGGTGATGCAAGTAACTCTACCAGGGTATTGACCAGGCTCGTTGGTAGTGGAGCCATGCTTGTGTTCCTATGTGACTCCACCAGGGTACTGTCTAGGCTTGTTGGTAGTGGAGCAACACCAGAGATGAAACTAAGACTCCAATGACTATACTACTTGTGCACCTATATACCGCTCAACCCTAGTCGAAACAACTGTGTTTCCTTGGCTTGGAATGTGTGTCAATCGACCAAGAGTCTAGAAGATGCTACATCTTACAATAAAACTAGTGTGAAGCCAAGATGAGCTGAGAGTTGAACAATACTTCCGAAGGTGTTAGACTTGCTTTTCACGAACAAGGTCCATTTAGAGAGTTGTAGTTCTATCATTTTGTCGCCAAGTGTTTTAGCGGCTACAACCACCCTCCAAAATTTTGCCTTAGCCTATTTTGGAGCCTCCCTACCAACCTTACACAACACTTTGTCGTGCTTCATCAAGTACTCAAGCTTTAGTTTTTTGCTCGCACAAAGGCAACCTTTCGATTATAATTGATCCATTCTCCTCACAGGTCGCTCACCCAGACTTGGTCCAGTTGTAGGTTGAGCAGCTTCCCCTTGAAAATTGCACATTTCTAGAGGGCAAATAACCTTCCCTCCAAGAATTGCAGAATCCTCTTTGACAACTTGCTGGGCTCCAAGATTGCACAATCCTGCCAGCCAACCCTCCTAGCAGGATTTGCACAAATTTTCCCAGCAGCAAGCTGTTCAACATAGAATTTTCACAAATCTAGGTAGTAGTCAGATGCTTTACCCAGATATTGTGAAAATCTCTTGGGTAGCTAGCCTAGCTCCTAGCCCAAAATGCACACTTTTCTCCAGTAGTCATGCAGTCTCTTGCATGTGCAGCTGAGTTGACCGGTTCCCTCCAAGACTGAACAAAATAGGCTTGCATGCATGGGCTACTTCTGCCAAGGCAGCATGCAAAGGCATCCCTTGTTTCAGGGATTTATGTTTAGCAGTTGGAGGTTACATGCAAGGAGAAATTTCGAAACCTAACACCAAGTGTCGCTTTCCCTAGATCCGTGGCATGCGTGTCACAACCTCAATGTTATCAAAAATCATCAATCGGATGTTGCAGAGCTCATTCCTCACATCAACCTTGTAGCTCTGACATCCCAAATCACATTTAGGAGAAGTCGACGCATTCATCTTAGCTATTTTGGGGTAAGCCTTCTTCCCATGCCTTGTGCTACATTTCTGTCACTTTTTCTGTTTTCGCTTTTGGGAGAACTATTTTCTTGATTTCTTTGAGTGCTTGCTGTTGTTTACATGTATACTAGCTTATCCTAGCTCTATTTCAGTTTTCATTGCTATCTCAGTTTGTCACATGCATGAAATTGTTTTGCATGGATACCCACATGCATGTTAATCAGTTTGCTGAATCTTTCATTCATGTTTTGCATGCACTTTCAGTCACTTCTACTATCACTTAGTGTTGCCATGCATTCATTGACTTACTTGCTTTCAATTACCTATTAGCAAGTCGGGCCAACCTTGGCCCGGGCTCTGCCTTCACCAAGGCTACATCGTGCAATTTTGGAAAGGAAGGCTCACCTTCCTCTCTAGATTCGCGCATTCCTACCCAGCACTAGCCTCGAGGAATGTTTTGCGAATTTCTGGAGGACAGTAGCTGCTTGGCCCAAGAAATTGTGCAAATCTATCCCTGGGCTAGTAGTCCTTCCCATATAGAATTGTGCATTGCACAATCGCAACAATCAATAGCTATACTGGACTGTGTATTGTGTAGTTCCAGTAGTCAGTCAGTCTCCCAACAATGCGGACTATGCCTTGTGCAGTCTTGGTAGTCGGTCTCCTGAACTCCTGGAAGAAATTGCGCAACCTTCATGATCATTCACTTAGGTATGATACAAGTTAGTTCTCATATTCATTTTGGTTTTCAACTGATAGATTGCTTTCCATGAGTGTTTCCATGTCTCTAGGTATCGCAGGTGTTCATCTGCCTCTCAGCAGTATAGGTACAATGGTTTCTAGGAGAGTAGAGATGAAGACACCATTCAGAGCACTTCTAGGGATGCAGTCGATCAAGTGTCCATGGACTTACCTACTCACAAAGACATCAAGTTGTTCGTAGATAATGACATTAAGATATGATAGCAACAACATCACAATAAGAAGCATCATGAACAACAACTAAAGATAGCATACCAAATGCAATGAATGCAAGAGGAGGGTTGTTGACAACATAGAGGCAAAACAAGGTTGCAAGCTCAAGAAGGTCCATTGATGATTAAAGAAACTTTAGAGACTCCAGTTATGAAGTGATGGTGCGACATGAAGATCGTACGAAGGCAGAAGATGGAAAAAAGAAGGATTTGCATGTGTTGAAGTAGCAACTTAAGAAGAACATGAAGTTGCACAGATAAACGAATGAGTTGCAGTAAGAACATGAATAGTAGTGGGCGCAACATGCACTCACAGATGAAACTATGTCTGTACAAGTTAAGGGTCCATCCCAGTAGATGACAGAGAGTAGACATGGTGAGTAGTGTTGTTAATCACATGCAAGGGATTCGGCACCATGCAAGTCATTGAGCGTGTGCATGCAATCCAACCCATTCAACACACTCACTAAGGTGAAGACAAGAAGCAAGTCCAACTGGAGCTAAACATGTACTTCAGCAAGTTGATGCACATAACCACCAATACACACTTCAAGACCAGCACAGACACCATGCATCAGTGTGTTGCTGGTTCAACCACACCCAAGAAGACCATGTGCATGTTAGTAGACGAGTTGGATGAAGGGGTCGAACCAATGCATCGTTTTCAATGGAGGCAAGAGTTTGCTTCAACAAGATGTCACCATGAGGTGCATGCACACCATCATAGATGACCAAGCTTGGCATCAACTCACCACCTTCACCATCACAAGCATGTCAAAGAGTTGGTCTCATCACAACAGACTGAGTGTCAGTGATGTCTGGCAAGGCTTTCTCAAGTCATGTTGTCTCACATGAGTACATGTGCATTGTAATGTTGAGTCATGTCAAGTGTAAGTCAAGTGTTAATGGTTGGATGTAATAGTCATAGAGTAGGTGAACACTCATCTCGGACTGATCCATGAGTGTTGTACGTGTTATATTACCTTGTATGATGTGATTGCTGCATCCGAGTGGACTGCTCCACCGGAAGCTGTGCATGTCCTTTGTGTTGTGTGTTCCTAGCCGAGTTGGGACTGATCCCTTTGAACTTGGAACTCACCTTCACCTCCTTCCCCCTTCAAAGTGTTGGAACCTCTCATACACCTTCCTTGACTCACTGCATCAGTCACACCCTTATTGTTGACATAGTTATTCTACTTGGCTATGTGCGACACTGCGGTCAAGGCATTACCTTACAACCCAATGCTAGGAGTCCTACACCAAATGGTTTGAGGTCTAATTGGGAATTCTTATCGGGGAGATGCCCTTGACATGTTAGCGGGTCCAACACCATCAAAATTTTTGGTGCTAGAGGGAGGGTCTGATGACAAGCAGTGTCCTCTCATCCAATTTTGAACCTTTGTATATCTTTCATGGAGTCTTGCACTCTTCTTCCCATGAGGTGTTTTTTGAATCATGAAGATGTCTCCATCTTGGGAAGATTTTCGATCTCTTGACCACTCACACATATGATGGTGAAGGTGAAGAGGCCTTTCCTAAGCACTTATATAACTTTCTTTTCATGATTTATGCGGAAGATGAGTTTTCTGATGAGCATGTGGGTTTGCTGCTTGCATACACACTTCGCGAATCTCCATTTCGTTGGGTGCTCAGCCTACTGGCTGACACTGTGCACCCATTTGAGCACTTCTGTGATCTCATTGAAGACATGTTATATCATTTTGATCCAAAATATCTAGACCAAAAATTGTTACAGAAACAGAGGGCTCTGCATGAATCCATTATTGATTTTTGGCAGCGCTTCCATGACTTGCAGTTTCAAGCTCCGAAGAGCTAGACGAAATTTGCTTATCTTTGGGACCGGTTCAAGTATTGCCTTAAAAAATCTGCCCGTCCCAAGATGAAGCTTGATATCAAGCCTCACTCAACATTCTTCATTGATGGAACTGCACAATCTCATGTGGGAGTGGGCACTATCTCAACTAACTATTTGCCTCCCTCTCATTCAGCAGCTCCACCACTGCCTAGTGATGTTGAGGATCGTCTCACACACTTGTTCATCCTTCACACTCTCCTAAGATCACTCCACTTGATTTTCACGTAGATTTGGTTGTGAATCCTTCGAGTTCTCATATGCATTCTTTTCTTCGACCTCCATCTTTGCACTCACGTGTTCCTCCAGATGATGTTGTCTTTTGTTCGTCCATTATGGACTCTTCATTTGTTGTGAACAAGGGACAACCCACTAACAGAGTTGGTGTTGCACAACCAACATGCGTTGTCATTCATGAAGAGTATGAGTGGGAGCTTGAACATCAATGCTCAGTGAAGGATGACTCCCTTCTGCCTGAGTCCCCTCCATTCTTTCCTAACCTCTTTGGTGAACCCGCCATCCATGATTTTTCTTGTGTATCTTCATCCACTGATGCACCCATTATTGATCACTGACAGGACTCACCAGATGTTAGTCAATTATTCGACAATGGAGAGGATAAGTTACTCATTGGAAATCCACTTGATCCTTCATCTATCTTTTCCGGAAAAACAGAGGATGAGTTTGTTCACTTTTCATCTACCCCTCTGTGTGATTCATGCAACCATGAGGATGGCAACCCGCATCTTAAATTTTTTCATCTTGGTTGTCGTGATATCTTCACCTCATCATCTGATCATTATGTTGATTAACTCATTGTTAATCCATATAAGCCACTGGTATATGAAGATCCATCTATCAATGAATTCAAAACCTCATAGACCATCGAGGCACTTCAGCCTAATCTGATGGTTTTGTCAGGCCCTCTCTGTCTCGAGGTTGGTTTCACTTCTGATCAAGGAATTTTTCAAACACTCAAGGCTCATCATCACCCATTTGTATGCACTTAAGATCAACCCAACACTCAAATTTTACTTCCTCCACTCAAACTACACGATCCCATTGCTCATGCATTGGAGGAGTCTTACATTACAAGCACTCATGCGTGACGCAATTTATCTTTGTTTCTTTCGTTCACTTGCATGTCATAGTCAAGAGTGTGCTTATGCTTCAAAGTTTCATGTAGTGTCACACAACACGATGATAAGTCCGTTGACTGCCCTTCATGCACATGCACTCACTTATGTCCTGTGGGCACTTTGAATCATGAAGTGTGGTTTTATTCATTGTTATATCTTTCATGCTTGCTGGTTCACACAACTGGGTTGCTCATAGACCAAGCCTTCACCACCATGGGTCTACCAATGTGCTAGTGGTTGTATTGGAAGTATCACCTCATGTGATCAGGTCCATGTACCGTTAGTGTAGGAGTATGAGTAGTGTTTCCTTTTAGTTTTTTTCTTGCATGCTTGTTTGCTTACGTGCTTTGTTTGCTTGTTTGTTTAATTCACTTTCATTTTTCTTTTGATCTTGCTTTTCTTTGTTGATTTTTAGTTCGTTTGCTTGTTTTGTTCATAGGTTAGTTTTGCATAAAACCATGTATGACTCTTGAAGCGAGCTCGGTAAAGTACAAGAGGGCTTGTACAACTATCACTACTTGGTTATCTGTCATCTTGCCTTTATATGATGATATTTTTACTTTTAGTCCATGATATGTTGAATGAAAATACGTATTGTTCGAAGTGAACCTTGTTGTAAACACAATACGTGCATGCTAACTAGTGTCACCTTCTCTAGTAGATTGTTTTTGGGTTAAACCTTGTCACCTTAGTCAAGTAGAGTAAGGTAATGAGTAAAACCTTAACTGACATGTCAAAGATACAATAAACTAATTCTCTATTGGAAAATCCTCTTCTTCTCTCTATAAGTTAAGATTCCTCTTCTGCCTCTGAAATGAATAAGTGCTATGCACAGTGAAAATGAAAAAAATATAAAGTAAAAAAAAAATGAATAAGGCGAAAGAAAAGAAAGGCTTCCTGTGCAGGGAGGTGATGCAAGTAACTCCACCATGGTACTAACCAGGCTCTCTTGTAGTAGATCCATGCTTGTGTGCCTATGTGACTCCATCGGGGTCATGTCCAGGCCTGCTAGTAGTGGAGCAACACCAGAGATGAAACTAAGACTCTTACAACTATATTGATTGTGCACCTATAAACCCCTCAACCCCAATCAAAACAATTGTGTTTCCTTGGCTTGGAATGTGTGTCAATCAACCACAAGTTTGGAAGATACTACATCTGACAATCAAACTAGTGTGAAGCCAAGATGAGCTAAGAGCTAAACAATACTTCCAAAGGAATTAGACTTGCTTTTCACGAACAAGGTCCATTCAGAGTGCTGGAGTTCTACCAGTGTGTTTTAAAGTGTTTTAGCAGCTACAACCGCCCTCCAAAATTTTTCCTTAGCCTATTTTGGAGCCTCCCTTCCAACTAGACACAACACTTTTTCATGCTTCTTCAAGTACTCAAGATTTAGTGTTTTCCTCGCATAAAGGCAACATTTCGATCACAATTGATCCATTCTCCTCACATGCTGCTCACCCAAACTTGGTCAGGCTACAAGCTGAGAAGCTTCCCCTTGAAAATTGCTCATTTCTAGAGAGCAACCAACCTTCCCTCCAAGAATTGCACAATCCTCTTTGACAACCTGTTGGGCTCCAAGATTGCATAATCTTGCCAGCCAACCCTCCCAGCAGGATTTGCACAAATTTTCCCAGCATCAGGCTGTTCAACCTAGGATTTGTGTAAATCTGGGTAGCAGTCAATTGATCTACCTAGAAATTATGGAAATATCCTAGGTAGCCAGCCCATCTCCTAGCCAAAAATGCACATTTTTCTCCAACAGTCAAGTCTCTTGCATGTGCAGTTAAGTTTACCGGTTCCCTCCAAGACCAAGCAAAACAAACTTGCATGCATGGGTTGCTTCTCCCAAGGCAACATGCAAAGGAATCCCTTGTTTCAGGGATCTATGTTTAGCAGTTGGAGGTTACATGCAAGGAGCAATTCCAAAACCTCCCACCAAGTGTTGCTTCCCCTGGATTCGTGAAATATGTGTCATAACCTTAATGTTATAAAAAATCATCAACCAGACACTGTAGAGCTCATTCCTCACATCAACTTTATAGCTTTGACATCCCACATCACATCTAGGAGCAATCGGCACATTGAGCTCACTTATTTTGGGGTAAGCCCATTTCTCATGCCTTGTGGGAGTATTGTTTGATTGACTTCTTTGGGCACTTTTTGTTGCTTACATGTATACTAGCTTGTCCTAACTCTGTTTCATTTTTCGTTGCTATCTCACTATTGTTGCATGCATGAAATTGTTTTGCATGGACGTTTGCCCAACCGACGAACTGCCTCACACACCTGCATGTTAATCGGTTTGATGAATCTTTCATTCATGTTTTTCATGAACTTTTAGTCACTTCTACTATCACTTAGTGTCACCATGCATTCACTGACTTACTTTCTTTCAGTTGCTTGTCGGTGAGTTGGGCCAACCTTGGCCCAAGCTTTGCCTTCACCAAGGTTGCATTGCATAATTTGGGAAAGGAACGCTAACCTTCCTCTCCAGATTTGTGCATTCTTACCTAACACTAGCCTCGAGGAATATTTTGCACATTTCTAGAGGACAATGGCTGCTTGGCCCAAGAAATGTGCAAATTTATCCCTGGGCCAGCAGTCCTTCCTAGCTGGAATTGTGCATTGCACAATCCTAGTAGTCAACAACTAGACTATATTGTGCATTGCGTAGTTCTAGTAGTCAGTCAGTCTCCCAGTAGCCCGAACTGTGCCTTGTGCAGTCTTGGTAGTCGGTGTCCCAACCTCTTGGCCGAAATTGCGCAACCTTCATGATCATTCACCTAGGTATGATATGAGTTAGTTCTCATGTTCATTTTGGTTTTCAATTGATAGATTTCTTGCCATGAGTGTTTCCATGTCTCCAAGTATTGCAGGTTTTCATCTGCCTCTCAATAGTACAAGTATAATGGTTTCTAGGAGAGTAGACACAAAGACATCGTTTAGAGAACGCCTGGGGATGCAGTCCATCAAGTGTCCATGGAATTTCCTACCCACGAAGACATGAAGTTGTTCGTAGACAAGGACATCCAGATATGATAGCATCAACATCATAGCAAGCAGCATCATGAACATCGTCTGAAGACAACATACCAAATGAAATGAATGCAAGAGGAGGGTTGTTGAAAGCATGGAGGCGGAACAAGGTTGCAAGCTCAAGAAGGTCCATTGATGATGAAAGAAACTTTGGAGATTCCGAATATGAAGTGACAACGGAACATGAAGATCACGTGACGGTAGAAGATGGACCAAAGAAGGAGTTGCATGTGCTGAAGTAGCAACTCAGGAAGAACACGAAGCTGCATAGACAGACAAATGAGTTGTAGCAAGAATAGGAACAAGTTAAGGATCCATCCTAGTAGTTGACACAGAGAAGACATGGTGAGAAATTTTGTTGATCGTGTTAGTGTTTGTTAGTTCAGCCTATCACTTGGATCAAATATTCTCTTACAAAGTGTTGTTAGGGTGTGAAGTCAAATTTTTGTCATTTCCGTGAGTCTTCAAATAAAAATTTGGTCGCTGGCTGTTGTGTTTAGGTCACTACTACTCCCTTCACTTACTCATGGTCTTCATCACTCATCATGGTCATTGTCTTCTTCAAGGTATCATATCTTCATTTAAGTGTCTTGGGTCATGAAATGGTTAAATTCCTCATTTTAGGTCATCGTCTAGGGTTTCCCTCCATGTGTCATCATGATACCTTATGTCAAAAAAAAACATTTGCATCATGTGATTCAGTGGGTAAAGGGATTCTAGCAGCTTAGGGAAAGAAAAATAAAGGTAAAGGTAATATTTAATTTCAAATAAGACAATGTTGCAGTACACTACCTCGCCTCATCATTTCTCATAGGGACTCATTTACTTCAAATATGTTTCTGAAAAAATGGATAATAATTTTACAAAAGTGAAAGAGTTTTTTGTCCATTATAGACAAAGGAAAAAAAACCTCCATTTTATGTACAAGTGTTATGATTTGAAAGAAATTCCCAAAATACACTTGCTACGGGAGAGTTACTGCACTTCTGGACAACTTGACTTCAAGACAGTTTTTCAAGGGTTTGGAACAGGTGATGGAAGTTCTTAAGGACTCTATTATGTAGCAATCATCCTAGGATTTCCAATGGTACCTTCATCTTGTTATTTTGATTAGTGGAAGGGACCCAACAGTTCTCTACAAGTTGGCGTTGTGCTCTTGTTAGAGAAACCCTGAGTTTTTGGTGTGACCTTGAGAAAATCTATTTTTCTCCCTCATGAAGTGTCCAAATTACATTCTTGAGGTGTCCATATTATAGAATACTTCAATATATTTCCAACTAGCTATCAATCTCTCACTTTGGAGTAGTTTAAGGCCCCCAAAAGTGGTTAGGAAGATGGCACTGTGAACTGCGTTGTGCTTGTGCCAGAGCAGCCCAAAACTCATCTAAACTCACCCAAATTTTGATTTTGAAGCTTGAAAACCTATTTATTTCTATTGTAAGCTTTCTCATAAGTAATTATAAGTCTTTTTCTCACCTTTTTCCTTTGGCAAGATGAATGGAAATGCAATTTCTCTTCATCTAGGGTTTAGGTGAAATTTTCATGCCACAAGCACTAGTGTAACTGATAGTTTGGTTAGTTTTGATATTGGAAACATGTAAATATTCCACCTCACACCTTTGTACATTTTTAAAATTCCTTTTGATTCACTAAATAACTTATCAATCATCAGATTTCCTCACCCTTACCTAAACCCTAGCTCATACCTAGCATTTTGAGTAGATTTCCTATTAGATATGTTTTTCAATTTCTCCTAATCATTTATTCCCCTCATTTCACTCCATTTAAGCTTCTTAAGTTTTCTACCACCCATATCCATCTCCCAAAATTCCCCTATCATCATCTCCCTTCCCTAACTCTCTCATTTCATCATTTTCTTCCTTGAGCAAGAAAATAGTCAGCTTAAGAATAAACAGCTAATCATGGAAAAAGAACAAGCCAAGTTATTATAGCAGGTTGGAAAAGGCAAGGAGATCATAGAATCAAGCGAGCTTGAAGCATCAAAGGTGAGAGGGAAAAGGAAAATACCAAGAACAAGAGGCCTCAAGAAATATTTTCAAGAGCAACAGGAAAAATCTTTGCTTAATGAGGATTTGACCTAGAAGATAGGATTGCCCTAGAGGTTCATCAAGGTAAGGAATATTGGCTTAATAGGGTGAATGAACACTTGGAGAAGATCCTTGAGAAGGCAAGTAGATACAATTAGTTGCTCAGACACATGGCACATCACTATCAAGCTCAGAACATGATTGCCAATGGCAAGGTAAACAACTTGAAAACAAGCTCAAGGAGGCCAAAAAAGACCAAAATGATGAGGGAAACTTGGAGATGCTTGTTGAAGCATCCATGAAGATATAAAAAACCATATTTACACCTTCCCTCCAATTTTGATATAATTCTGAGCATTTCGAGTTTTTTTGGAAAATTTTTGTCTAAATTCAGAAATTTGGCTTTTCCAAAAGCGCAGCACCATGGCACTGCACTTTTTCCTCAGGAATCCATTTGAGGAAAGGTCTACATTTTTGGAAAGTTTTTGGCATTCTATAAAAACCCATTTGCCCATATTTTGTAGAGGTGGCTTATTTTTGGAGGAAAATGCAAAAAAGTGGCAAAAAACTAGCATTTTGGACCATTTTTTGACAGGGGTTGTGCTTCTGGAGCGACCTTGGGCGAATGGAATTGTGAAGATCTTCCCATGATCCAAATTCCGAAATTCAAACTATTTTGGAAACTAGACTTGAAGGGCTAGTTTACCATTCTCTTAGATTTGCGTTTTTACCCCTAGAAGGCATCTAAAAATCAGCTCAACGTTGGTGCTATGCTTCTGCACTTTTTGTGTTTTTATTTATAAAATTTCACTATGTAAAATTTCTAGCTTCTAGTCTGACTTCGTCAAAGTCAAGATTCTCTATGTAATGGCACAAGTTACAAGGCTAGGTGATGTAGGCGTGAATAAATGTATATCATAGGTTTTTTTTTATGTTTATTAGGCCTCATAAAAGGAAAAAACTCCTAATCAAACTCTTCATGAGGTGTTTGAGTTGCACCTTCTCACTCTCACCTGTTGGTTGACAGAATCTTGGATTCAGTTCCTCCACCAAGGAATTCAACTCCTGAAGGTGGGAAAGTGGTCTAGGAGAGTCTATAAGTACTATTTCACTTCAGGAGAAGAGTGTTGAACTTTTTGTAAAGGAGACTTGCATTGTAATCATCTTTCAATTAATACAAATATAGGTTGCAACTATTTTCAAGGAACTCTAGCCCAGTGAGTTCATGGTGCTTGTACTTCATTATTTTTTTTCTCATGGTCTAAACATATTTATCTATATTATATATGTTATTTCTATGAATTCCTTGTGATAAAATACTCAGAATTCTTATTTTTCAAGCTCTTTTATGTAGTTTTCATAGTTATGTGTTTTGTCTTCCTAAGCTAATGAAATCATATTGATTTATGCTCATTAGTTTCTTCCACATTATATCCTCTATACTACACTGAAAAATACTCAAATTACACCATGGATTTTGACATCTAGCTCCTTCTTATGTTTGCTCCTGTATTCCCATAGCCTAGACCTACTTGTGGCTCCAAAACCCTAAGTTCAGCAAATCCTTAAAAAGCCAAAATTTCACAAACAAAGAAACAAAAACATACACATATCTAGCCTAAAATTTATTTGCTTTAATGTAATATCACTGAAAAGAGACTTAGAGATATCCCTCTCATGCTCAGTAGGGCTAGCTACTGAGCTGAAGTGGTTTGAGGTTACCTTTGACGATTTCCTTTTCAGCCGAGGAGATTGTAAGGACTAACAAATCGCATGCAAGGGATTTGGCAGCATGCATGTCATTGAGCACGGGCATGCAATCCAATCCATTAAACACACTCACCAAGGCAAAGACAAGAAGCAAGTCCAACTGGAGCTGAACATGTACTTCGTCAAGTTGATGTGCATGACCACCAATACACACTTGAAGATCAACATGGACACCATGCATCAGTGTGTTGTTGGTTCAACCACACCCAAGAAGACCATGCACATGTTAGCAGATGAGTTGGATGAAGGGGCCAAACCAATTCACTGGTTGTAACAGAGGCAAGAGTTTACTTCAACAAGATGTCACCATGAGATGCATGCACACCATCACGAACGACCAAACATGGCATCAACTCACCACCTTCACCATCATAAGGATGTAAAAGATTTGGTCTCATCATAGTGGACTGAGTGTCAGTGATGTCTTGCAAGGCTTGCTCAAGCCATGTTGTCTGCACATTGTAATGTTGAGTCATGTCAAGTATAAGTCAAGTGTTAATGGTTGGATGTAACAGTCATAGAGTAGGTGAAGAGTCATGAGGGTAGTTGAACTCTCACAAAGGGGAATGTCAAGGGTCACCCCACCCTTTGCTATAAATAGTCCCTCACAACTCATTGTAAGGACTTTTGGTCCACCAAGATTCTACTAAGAATATTTTGAAGAAAGCTTGGATAGTACTGTAACGTGCCTTGTCTTCTCCATTGCACGAATTTAGTACATCTTCTTGGAGGAGCAGGCGGATGTGGCTATAATGTTCCACTATTGGGGCTAGCGAGTTTACATGGATGTATTGTATGATTGTGACATACACTTCTTTATATAATAAAAGCTAGCACATTATCATGCATATGTTGTTATTGTAGTTGGACTGCTCCAGTTTCTTTAATGATATATGTTGTTTAACTTACGTACCTGTGTATGAATTGATTCACATGCAATTATATGAATATTGTTGTTATTGTGTTGCATATGTCGTTAATGTTGTCACCGTCCATGTCGACTACTCTATCAGACATCAGAAAAACCTTTCACATGAACCTTCGTATAAAAACTGTCACACATGTCTCAGACTGATTTGTGAGTGTTGTATGTATTATCTTACCTTGTATGATGTGATTTCCTTATTCGAGTGGAATGCTCCACCAGAAGTTGTGCATGTCCTTTGTGTTGTGTGTTCTTAGCTGAGTTGGGATTGATCCCTTTCAACCTAGAACTAAACTTCACCTCCTTCCCCATTCAAAGTGTTAGAACCTCTCATACACCTTCCTTGACTTACTGCATCAGTCACACCCTTGCTGCTGATAGAGTTATTGTACTTGCTTCTGTGCAACACTATGGTCAAGGCATTACCTTATAACCCACTACTAGGACTCCTAAACCAAGCAGTCTGAGGTCTAATTGGGACTTATTACCGGGGAGATCCCTATTAACTTGGTGGGGCTTGACCCAGGTTTAGAGTTATTTGGCCAAACAAATCCTTACACTATTTGCCCTTCTGGCATCATCCCATGGAGTGCAGACTGAAGTCTCACCCGAAGCAATATGGGGGGATGTTGGAACCAAGTTTCCGCACCCTTGAGATGTCTGTGGTGCCGATGTATTCCAACTATTCCTATCTTCACACAGGTTACTTTGCGCACTATTCTAACCTTTAATACCCTCGTGATCTATTATAATTGCCTTTCATGTAGCCCTGACCAGGGGTTGAGATGCTTTCACACTACTATGGCATCGAACTACACTATTTCCCCAATCTACACTACAGATCCTACTTATCTTCTTACATATGTTAGTCAAATTTGCATAAACATATATTATATCTTGTATTCACTTAATCAATACAATCATATATATTCACACATCATAAGTGCAATTTATACCCAATATATTCAATGCATAAAACAAGAAATAAATACATAGAATAGATATGAAACTTCTCTTTATTAATACTTCCAACTATTACAAACTTGACTCGCCCTGCACACTCGGCTGTAGGGGTCCACGCACTCAGCTATAGAACCTTCTCCTACTCTACAACCCAAACTAGACTTTACACTTCCATTCTTCCACTATGCTTCTATTCCATGATTAGATTCTTCTTCCATAGATACCTTGACTACTTAGAGCCTCACTCTATTTATACAATCCCATTGTCCACAGACCATGGGTAGGTCTCTACAGCCGACATTACATTACAAAATTGAGGTTGGACAACCCTATGACCCTTTTACAAGCTATGCTCTCTGCACCCACAAAATGTGGAGTACTTACATCGGAGTTACAATTTTTGACCAAACTCTGGGCTCTAAGCCCCAAAACTTCCCTTGGGGGATCCTGCGCCCAACAGGTCGCTAACACAAACATCATGACTCACCCTTGAGTCACTCTATCGGTGTGGATATATTTGTGCGAAGACCTCCCAATTCTTCCTGAATCATTGCAAGATCAACAATGCACTGAGCAGCTACCTATTGTACTTCCTCGACTTGCTGTGTAGAAACCATTGTAGCTGAACTGCTACCCTAAACCTTTTCCTGTGTTGCGTGTAGCTACACAAGCTTTGCTTTAATGAAGGCGGTAACGATGTATGCCTCATCAATCCATGGTTGTAAGCGTGCCTTCAGAACAACTTCCTTATGTCAAGCAGCATCTACCTATTCTTTGAGTGCTTTCACTTGCTACATCCTCGCGAGCCTCTGTGTAAGGGAAACTATCTATGCCGTCCCTTTTACTTCATCGAGCTTATGTGCCTCTATCTCTGGGTGCTGTATGTTTGAGTCCTCCTGCAGGGTGGTGAGAACCTCGAACGACTGCTCGTACAGCTTTGTGCAATCTGCCACTGCACTGTTAACCTTTGTTATTGCTGCTGCAATTGTGCTGCCGCATTATTCCCTAACCTCTGGTGGGGTTGAAGGTTGTGCCTTCAATTGCAGTTTGGCTATCTAAAGGTTCAGTTCAAGCTGAACACTGGCCATTTCTTCATTTGCCTCGTGCACACCTATTGCTAATTTATGGATGCGCACCTCCACTGGTTCCTATGCTTGGATGGCCAACTCTGAGATCATCTGGCAAGCATCCTCAACCACCTGTACGAGCTGTTTGTTCTGTGCCACTATGTCATCACGCTGATGCACTGCTCACCCATAACCTAGAGCGTGCGACCCTCCCTGGCTCATAGTTATACAATAATTCCATCCTACAAAACATAGAGCATCTCTCGAGGGAGTGCAGCCATATTTATCCCATTTCCCTTCAGCCTACTGACCATAGGCCTGTTGGCCTCATTTTCTATAACTAGCAATCCCTCTGGTAGCATTATTGTGTTAGTCATCTGAGTGCGCAACATCTCTTTTCTCATATCCATGCCTAGTGCAAGGTTGGTTGACACAATGCCAGCTTGTGGGGTGCGCACCTGCAAGTCCTGTATCTGTGCTCGGAGAGCTCCCAACACCATTTGGTGTTCCTCCACGAATTGTTGTAGGGTTTCTGCGGTGACGTCCCTCACCATCTCCCTAATGTTGTGCAGATCCCCTTGAGTGAGGATGATCGGATTGAAAGAAGTTTTTGAAGCCTTCAACTTCTTCCCCAACCCTACCTACTCTCTTAGGCATGGTCGTTTTAGTTGGGTGGACGTTGTCTGCGGGTCTTTACCACCTTTCTCTATATCTGTCTCTTGTTCGGGTGAAGGTTACTTTTCTTCCTTGGCTACCTTCTGTTATTCTTCTGCCAACTTCACAGCATCGCACACCACCCGGGCCTTAGCAACTGCAGCCTCGTTCCTACATTTTTCTGCCAACTACACCATCCACAGTTTCGCCTCGTCCTTTTTCTGCTGTGTAGTGGTATTTTCTGCTTCCATCGTGGATTTGGTTGGAGTGCGCCACACTGGAAACCATAACTCAAGGACTGTGAATATGATTTCATCTGTCGCTAGGTAAGGTAGCTCGCGCCATGATTTTGCAGGGTCCTTCCACACCCTAATGTAAACATGATGGAAATCTATCTTGATCTCCGTAAAGCTTTGCAGACTATTGTAGACCATGGGCGATAACTGCAACTTATGATTAATCCCCATTCCGATGTTCATCTCCATGAACACCCAAAATATTTTACTGTCCCTTATCCTCTCCGCATCTCGGGTTACCCACAACGAAGCATACTTCGCTACCTCCAAAAGGCCTTGCGCGATCATCGGGAACTAGTTGTCTTTAGGTAATTCCCATGCCCCTACTCCTATGCCTTGCGGCAGTTCTCAAGGAACTCTCCGCATAAGTAGTTTGCCTAGTTGAATTGGACCCCTTTTGCATATTGTGACACAAGTGCAACCACCAATGCAGGCACCTCATCGACGTGACACTTTCACATAACCTTCCCTGCCAATATCTGTGTCGCGACTTTGACCATAGGGTTATTGATGTTGGAAATCATGTACCCTCTCTTCTTCTTCTCCAGCTTGAACTTCTTCTTCATGGCCTTTGTAATCACCAAATCATCACTCTTACCCTCCGAGATGTTTGTTGGGTCCTCCCCTTTGCAAGGGAGCCATGTAATTCTATGAATCAAGTGGTCTGTGATGGGGATGGGCTCCTCTAGCCATAAGAACCCATCATGCACCAAGCAGAGCAGAAGCCCGATGAAAAAAATTGTCACTTGGGAACAATGGTAATGCGACACCCAGAGCATGTTTAACAATCCTGCCTTTTCTACACCGCTCAGCCACTTACGCGGTTCCAACTCTATGACTCCAGTCAGCGCGTCTTTATTTTGGCACATTAGCTACACGGTTGTCAAATGTGGGAACTTCTCATGGTCCGCGAGATCCCAATCCTCAAATTTTAGTACAGGCACTTTGCCCAACTTCACTCCTTCAAAAATAATTTCGTCGGGGAGTAGTAGAGCGGAGTCTGCAGAGAGCTCATGCTCTCATTTATATCTTTAGGCACCTTAGCTTTACCCTTCCGTGGAGGAGCATATGTGGGCAACCTGATAAGGGGGTCCGCACCCCAGGTGTCAACCTCCATTTCTACATCCTCCTCCTCCTCTACTAGGACTTCTTCAAATTCTTCCTCCTCATCGGCCTCTAAATTAATAGCCTACCCATTTTCTTCCATGGTAAGGTTATTCCTTAACGGGTTTCTCGGGGATACGCGCACTGATACCATAGCCTGCTTATCTTTCTGGGACTTATACTTCCTTAATGTCCTGTGTGGCTTCCTCAGCAGTCATTAATCAGTATCCATGGCTTCCTCAAGTGTCGCCATAGTGCTATTCCACAACTCTCTTAATGGCTTGGGTAAATGCTCAAACAAAAAAATTGCCTTCAGAAGATCTAATAGATCTAGGTTCATGAATGTTTGTGTGTGCAAAAATTCAGTCCTCAAATTGCCAAGTGTTGTTTGTTGGACAACCCTTTGTAATTTATAGCGCCTTTTGAATTTCAATTCGACCTCTCCCCCCACATTTGGTCCATTAATGCTCTATTGGTGGAAGATTTCAAGAGTCTAGCCCATGAAGTTCACCTTAAATGCCTACCACCCACTCCATTTGGTCTCAAACCAAGCATCACATTGTGAATAGTGACTATAATGGTCACTTTCCAAAAAACCTGCGTGGCAGCACAATTACCCTCGTGCTGTTGTGAACCCAATGACACTTTGCTACTGCATGCAGTCCTTACATCATGCAGCTCCCAGGAAGAATATTTTATAGTCCCGTGCCTCCTTTTAACTATCTGGAGCACTAAGATTGTACTTTTGTTGGCTAGTCAGATGGACGAGCCCCCTGTGTACACCTTCAAATGACTTCCATTGATTTTTCCTGGGAATATTTCTCCATTTAACTTTACCAACTGAATTGCACCACCATTTGTGATCTCCTTAATATCATACGGTCCCAGCCAGTGCATTCTGAGCTTCCCTGGGAGTTTATCAAACTTACTATCATACAAAAATGCCAAATCATTCACCTTGAAGGTGCGCAACTTAATATGTTAATCATGCCAAGCCTTTTTGCACTGCTTTTATACCTGCTAGTGAAATCTAGCCAAAAATCGTTCTTCCTTGAGCTCCTCCAACTGCGCGAGCCTCTCCTGTAGTGCTCCGCGATCTGTCATACCTGTGAGCACTACTATGCATAGACTAGGCACAATGTATTCCATAGGCATTATAGCTTCCACTCCATAGACAAGCCTAAAAGGTGTTTGTCCCATCAGTTTCTTGCATGTTGTCCTATAAGCCCATAATACTGTAGGTACACGCAGGTCCCAATCACTTCGCTACGCATTGCATACTTTGTTCAATGCATGGCATACCTTGTTGAATGCTTCTGCGTGGAGAAACATCTGCACGATTGTTCTTTCTACATAATGTCTTCCCAACATTAAGAGCCATTTGCACATCGGTCTCCCAACACATGTTTATTGATCATACATTTCAACGCAAAGTTCATGTGCATCTGCGTAGGTTGTTTTCCACATGCCTGTGCCCACCTAGCCAAATGTGTGCATGTTTCACCCCATCCAGTATAATTATTTTTCAGTCGCAGCCTAGGCTTCCCAAATTGTATGCACATCATTCCCATACACTCATGCCAGTCGTCAAAGATCCTTTATGTGTACCCCACCACCTCGCAGGAATAGTGCGTAGTACCTAGTCCAAGGCCTGGAAGTGTTTCTTTTTCGGCACCTCCCTTTCAAATTTGTTCAACAAGGTATTTACCTCACTTAGACCATCACAAGTAGGTAGGTCTCTTACTTCTATCGATATGCAGCGTAGTGACCTTGTCATCATATTACAGTTCAGTGTAGTTACATCATGTAATTGATTATGCCATTGCTTCGTCTCCTCATCTGAATCTGAAGTACATGAGCTTTTGTGCTCCCACGCAATACGCCCATCCACAGTGGGATTCACCCAATCCTGGTTTCGTGCTGTTATCTTATAGATGCGGTCCAAATCATCATCACTTTCATAGTCATGTACCAGCTCCGAATAGTGTGATCCTTTAGTAAGGTCTAGGGGTATAATTACATGTAGTGACTTCTTTTCAAAAATCATTTTTCACTTTTTCAGATTAATCACCCCATTCATGTCAGTGGCCTAATAAATTCCTACGAGCGTAGGGTAGGAATTGTTGTCATAAATAATCTCTATCACTTCAAAGTATGTCAGCGCGCTCACTCCCTCAATATCCACGGTTATTCCCTGCAATCACCCCATGGGTATTATTTTCTATTGGTTCACCATTCTTAGTTGAATTGGAGACCACTACAGTGCAGGTCGCCCCATTCTCTTCCATGTCTATTTCGATAGAACATTCGCATCCAATACTAAATCTAGGATGACTTGATCCATCTCATATTCTCCGATCTACATGGTTAATCTCATTTCTCTTCATGTTCTCATCTTATGTTTTCCGATCTTCTTGACTACATGCAGTTCTCATGGTGTAGTCCCAACGCATCTGTTAATGCGTTCCTGTAACCCTTTCACCACCTTACTGTCACGTAGTATCTTCATACATGTTTCCAGGAATGTTGTGAGCATATATGGGTCCATTTTTGGCTCCAGTTTATCTTTTCTTCCTAAAGTGGAGGCATCAGCGAAGCTCTTCTTAGCTTCCATGAAGGTTTCTCGAGTGCACTCCAAATCAAACTCCGCTTTCCTCGTCGGAGCTTTGTGAACCGAATTACTATCTTCTGGTTGTTTTCCTTTGTCATCTCCCATCGTGATTCCACTTCGGAGCACAATTTTCACATTTAGATCATCCTCGCACGGCTCAGACCTCATCATCTGTAGGTTCTGAGTTAGGGGAGGTGGTAGCACTCCTTTTTCGCGTATCCTAGATATCAGTGTAGGAAAATCTTCTGTCTCATGATCAAACAAGTTAAAATACAAACATGACAGGCACGTTGGACTTGTACAATCACAGGCATAATGTCCTAGCTCTCCACAATCGTAGCATATCAACTATTCGTGACCTCTTCTAGGTCCTCCTCTGCCTCGACCTCCTCCACACCCCTGAAATCCTATTCGTGCCATTGCTATGTTTTGGTCAAGGGGCCGCGTTTCGACCTCAACTCTGTAGGTGGGAGTTCTATCCATAATTAACTCATAGCTTCTACAAGTGCACTCATCGTGTCCCACTGAACTACAAAAGTTGTAGAACAATTGTTGCAAATTTTGCATATACTTCTATAACAAGTGACAATTGTCTATGGCATGTTTTCCTACTATTTGAAAAATTGTGCACCACAAAGCAGGTGTCACGCTAAGTCCTACTTATGCTTCCGGCCTTAAGGGCATCGGTCTTCCTCCTGCAAGGTAATTTGCAAAAATTGGGCAGTGGTCCTTGTCATGACCCCGACCCTTGCATTTTACGCACCATACCTCTTCGCACACTTCTGGTTGAACTGTCCTGTCCTTTTTCAGACTCTGCATCTCAAGGCATAAATTCTTTAGCTACACGTGGATCTATTGGACTCCTAAGTTAGGATCTTGCATTGGGGTCTCATGTAGCCTCATACCAATATCTAAGGCCTATGCCTGAATCGTTATCTTCTATTGTGATAATGCACTTCTTAAATGTGGCATTAGTGAAGCTACAAACCACTCGCGATGTTGTCCATCCATCAGATTCATATTAGCTTTGTGAATCTTACATTTCAGTCTTTGATCTAGCTCCCAAGGAGTCTCGCCTGGTAGCATCTTGATCTCTTTGAATCCAATGATCGACTGTGCTTTAGTCTTCAGCCTGCTAAATTCTCTATTTAGCGCTGCTTGGATATCCGCGATTCGCACGTTTGGATTATCATTGGAGTGCTTAATATACCAGGTTAGCGTTAGGTCCTGTAGGGCACTAACGAGTATCGCTTTCTTTGTATTGTCATCTTTAACTCCTTGCAATTCCCATACAACCCTTACCACGAACCATAATTGGTCTGGATCCTCATTTCCCAAACCTTTGAAAACATGCAACTTCACTATGCTTGCCATATTGAATCGCGGTGGTGGTGGAGGTGGTACAGGTGAAGATGGAAGTGAGGGTGGTGAATCTGGTGGTGGTGTGGGTGGAGGTGGTATTTGCGGAATTATTTACATTATTAGATGGATTGCACTTTGTAGTGAGACCTTTGTGATCTCTTCCTCATCCCCTCGCGAAGATGAAATTAAAGGGCTAGTTAATGGTCACTTATTTCCTTCATTCCTGTAAGACTTTCCACTTCGCATAGCCCCAAACATCAAGATAACTTCATAACCCTATTTTTGCACAATAGAATTTTAATCCAAGTATTCAAATACTTTACGTACTTATCTCGCGGTCCTTTGAGAAAGCGTCACTCTGCCTCGTTGTAGCTAACTGAGGTGTCAACTGCAAAATCAGTAATGAATCCTTCTATAATATGATTGAGCCAACGATCAACAACATGCTTGATGTTATCATTAGATGCTTCCAATATTCACACTAACTCTGGGGTCTACACAATAGGATTGACAAGTTTCCACCTTCCTTGGCTATCTGCTAGCTTCACGATCCACTCGTATAACTCAGTAGGGAAGGACACGAAGAAGATTTTGTGGATCTCTATGTATAGGTAGCAGTCTAACCACTCTTCTTTTGACATTTGTGGGTTCCTATTCTCCTGCACTGCGAACTCGTGAATTCTTCTGTCCAACCAGCCTTCAGTTTCCTTCTTAGTTGGATTCTAGTGATATGACATCAGACATCTCTATGCAGATTGTGGTCCCGCCAACGAAACCATTTGTGGGCTTAGAGGGGCCTGACCTAGGTTCAGAGTTATTTAGCTAAACAAACCCCTACACTATTGGCCCTTTCAACATCAATCCATGGAGCATGAACTGAAGTATCATCAGAAGCAGTATGGGGGGATGCTAGAACCAATTTTCCGCACCCTTAAGGCATTTGTGGTGTCGATTTAGTCCAATTGTGCCTATCTTCATGCAGGTTACTTCACGCATTGTTCTAACCTTCAATACCCTCGCGGTCTGTTATAATCACCTTTCGCGCAACCCTAACCAGGGGCTGAGATGCTTTCGCGTTGCTATGGCAGCAAACTGCGCTATCCCCAATCTACACTGTGAATCTTACTTATCTTCTTACAGAAGTTAGTCAACTTCACCTGAACAGATAATATATCTTGTATTCACTTAATCAATACAATCATATATATTCGCACATCATATAAACAATAGAAGTGCAATTTATAACCAATATATTGAATGCATAAAATAGGAAATAAATACACAGAATAAATATGAAACTTCTCTTTATTAATACTTCCAAATGTTACAAAATTGACTCACCTTGTGCACTTAGCTACAGTGGTCTGCGCACTCAATTGCGGACTACTAGGCCTCTACAAACTTAGCTACAGAGCCTTCTCCTACTCTATGACCCAAACTAGACTTTACACTTCTGTTCTTCCACTATGCTTCTATTCCATGATTATATTCTTCTTCCATAGATGCCTTGACTACTTAGAGCCTTGCTCTATTTATACAATCCTATGGTCTGCGTACCATGGGTAGGTCTCTACAACCGACATTATATTACAAAATTGAGGGTGGACAACTTTATAACCCTTTTACAAGCTACGCGCTCAGCACCCACAAAATGTGGAGTCTTTACATCGGAGTTACAATTTTTGACCAAAATATGGCCTCTAAGCTGCAAAACTTCCCTTGGGGGATATCCTACTTATATATTTTTTAATTTAATATTTATAATATATATATTTATATATTATATATTTATAATTATATATAATTCGATTTCTTTCCACCTTGTACATATTTCATAGACAAATCACTTATAAAGTTAAAAAAAAAATGTCTAAGTTCTTAATTGTGTCATCAATAAAAAATTATTCTTGTCTCCAAAGATATGAATATCTCAGACCACACTCTCTTTTATTGGAATTCTTTTGGCAAAACCCCAAGGTGCAACAAAACCTTTTTTTTTAATTAACAATCTTTGTTCCCATCCTGTCTCTCGTTTCTCGAGCTGACCCTTCCACATTTACTTCTTGATCATCCCATGGCGAGACACAAACTTTCCAGACATATTACTAATGTTTTCTCAGAA
This sequence comes from Pinus taeda, assembly GCA_000404065.3. Taxonomy (NCBI): domain Eukaryota; kingdom Viridiplantae; phylum Streptophyta; class Pinopsida; order Pinales; family Pinaceae; genus Pinus; species Pinus taeda. Next base: position 57,938 of record APFE030845232.1, read on the forward strand.
AATTTTATGTCAATCTTGTTCTAGCCCATTCACTTGTCAGGTGTTTTACCTTACGTGAAGCCCCATGGCAGGATGAAATTTTTTTCTAACAAACCTCTTGAAACATTTTGTCTCTTAGATTCTATTAGTTCTTAGACCTAAGCCCTTCTTAAATGTTGAAACCTAACTTTCTCTTGAGAAATCCTTCATGGGATGACATGGGCATTGTTTCTACATGGAATGCTTTACACATGCTCTTATCAGATGCTACCATCTGTCACATTATGCCACATCAATATTTGACAACTAGCCATATTCTTTGTACATATATGCTAAAATTCTCGACAGACAATTCTTTGTCTCATCGTGGCCTTCTTATAACATAATAGCTAAACCTGGCCTTACTCCCATGATGCGAATTAGGGTTAATCTTAACGAATGATTAATCAAATGGTTAAATTTAATATTTTATTTAATAACAACGTCTCCATAAGTAAATTTAGGTCATTTCAACTTAAATTAAGTTTATCCATCGTTCTTGTCAGTATCATCCTACATACAACCACTTCTTTTTTATAGTTAATATCCTTCATTTCAGCCTTGGTTTCAATAATTGTTTTGTTTCATAATTTAAATAAGCCCTAAACTACTAAATTCTACCATAACTATGGTTTTCCTCCTTGTTACTGTCAATTCATTGTGCTAGCTATGCAAGAATGTTGAACATGGGTAAGAAACCTAAAAAGAAGTAGTGGGTGAAAAAGTTGTCTCAACTAGTCCTTTAAGTGGTAGACGATAATAATTTGAATACATTTATGTTTTTAGACATATTAATCAGTAAGCCCACCGGTGATAGAGATAGGTACTCCTTTAACTCCTTTAAGACATGATTGTCTGATAAGGGAAGGGATGTGCATACCAAAAAGACCCTCAATGAGGAACCAACATGACAACTCAAAGTAGATGAAATCTACATCCTATCATATGGGTCATTAATATAACATAATGTATGGAATGGTTTTCATGACAAGGACCCCACACATAGAGAAACATAGAAGAGTACGTAAAAGCCAAAATGAAATATTATATTCTTATAACTTAATTGATAAATTATCTTTATTTTGTAAAACTTTTATTAGATTATTTAAATTTTATATATTTTTCTTTCATTCTTAATTCTTTTATTTTTAATATTATATATTTTCATACAAAATTTCTATACTAATTTGAATTAGTATACAAAGTTTTTTACAAATTTTAAATCCAATCATAATACACAGTCCATTTTTTTTTTTTAACAATATAATAAACCTAATTTAAATAATTCACTTTTTTTAAAATGACAATTAAAATAAAAAGTAATTAGTGAAAAAAAAATTCCATCACCACATAAAACCTTACCAAAAAACAATGTATTAATAAAGGACCTCCTAATTACACTGGATTGTTTTATATATTTCTTTAATATTTCGTCAAATATATGCCTTCTTACTAAAGTCGAATTGAGAAACATAGATGGATTATTTTATAAAGTGACTTGGAATATTAATCTTAAAAATCCAAAAATAAATTACCTTGCATTAATCAAAACTGTTTTTCCCATTTATCTTATTTAATGGAAAACCATGTTTAATACATCTTTATGAGGAAACATAAAGTAATGCTAAACCAATTGATTTGAATGTAAAATGATCATTGAAAATAGCAGTTTGAAGCTATTATATTAGACACAACATATTCTTTATCATTAATATATAAGAAACTATCCAATATAAAATTAAATTTAACTTCAAATAAGCAATAAATAAACTATTTGATCCAGGAAATATTTTCTCTTGTTTTTGTCCATATTGTCATCAAGAAAATCTTGTTTATTTACACACCCAATGATCTTACCATTTTCATGAAAGTGACAACCTTCTTGGAGCATGTACTGCTATGATTAAAAGTTATATTTATTTTAGTAAAATAATATTTTTTTATTGCACATTTAATCTGTCAAAATCTTTTCATTTTGAAGTTTTGGAATCAACGAGGTTGGGTTTTGACTCATGAATCAATTTTGATCAAAATCACTATAACATCTAACATAATAGTGTAGTCTCTATCAATCAAAAGAGTTAACAGAGGATTTGAACTAAAAAGCTTGAAGGGAATGTTGCCAAGTACTCTATATCCAATCAAAAGAGTTAACAAAGGATTTGAACAAATAATTTCAAAAGGAACGTTGCCAACTAATCTCTATCCAAATATTTGATGAAAATTAAATATAAGAAAAAATGATTTTATACCCAGATGTGGGTAGATGTTTTAATTATGAAAAATTCACTTCCAACCACTGAATATAGAAAGTCCTTCCTCCTTGTATTTAGGACAAGCTCATGTTTTGGGATTAAAAACAATCAATGAGTCTAATTGGCAAGTTATTAGCAAATCAAAATGTAATGATTTTTCTTAGGATTAAGGGAAATTTTATAGATGAAATGTAATATGGTCATATAGACAAAGTAAAATATGTCAAACAACAAATTCCAACTCATAAATTCTAACAACATTCTCAGGATTGATAGTTGGTAAAACAATATTGTAGCTAAACAATGATATGATTGATATGTAAACTCATCTAGAGTACATATTTTCCTACCAAGATCATCCCATGGACAAAAAGCATTATATTTGAAATTAAATTGAGTAGCATTAATTCGGTACTCCATTGGAATTACTTGAATGGACCATGAGAATATTTTCTATCTGTTCGGCTACATCAGCCTCACCAAAGTGATTTTTTGGGATCTAGTAACCCGTTGTAGGATTCGTCATCCAAGACCTATTTTTATAACATGCATCAGACTTGTCAATGGCTTGTTTTGGCTCTAGCCTAATTAATCCTCTACTTTCTGTTGTCAATGCTACCATGTTGTATCCTCACATGAAAGGGAACATCAAGTAAAATGGAACAAAACCAAACAAATTAGTTTTTTATTTCCGATATAAAATTTAATTTTAAAAGTGGGGAGAACATTGTTGGAAGGGATTTTAGTGGTGTTACGAAGGGAGCTTACATATCCTGAATGACTATATTTGATCCCAAATCATATCCATGCGCCCCAAATTTAGAAAGGGCACCAGAAATCGTATCCTTTAGATGGAAAAGGGATCTCACAATGAGGACATCCACAATCAAGAAGATAAATCTGAGAAATTATAAGAAATATGTCTTCAAAATCCAAGGTTGATGTTTAGAGGCCAGGCGAAAGGCTGTTTAAATAGGCCCATTTGGGAACAAGAAATGAACTTTTTCAATTAACTTTCAGAGCCATAAAATTATTTACAATATTTCTTTCATGTGGTCAGGTACAACACACACTTGTGGTGGCTTCCTTTACGCATCCACTCTCCTAAACTTGGACAGAACTGGAATTTACTACTAACTTTCACACGATGAGGTTGGGGAGCAAATTTTTCGGTCATTCAAAAGATGAGGGTTTTGTGTCATGTCAAGGGTGCTTGATCTCAAGCTACCTCTTCAAGAAAACCCCAGTGGAGGTATGATTGAGAAAGATTGTGAGTAGTGATATCAATCCTAGGATATACAGGGATTAAACTAGGGTTACCATCAATGTTGTTGCAATTGGGGACAATGTTGATGCCGGTGGGCGAGAGCAGAAGTTCATCAATCCCATGACCAAAATGAAATAGGGAGCCATTGCCCTATTCAATAGCCTGTGGCAGAACAACCATTGCCCAATTCCAGACCCCTAAATCTTTAATTCTTCCATCAAATTGTAATATTTTGAACTGTGAATGTATAGGCAAGTACTTATGAGACCATATTTATTTCCAAAATTGGGGACTTCCCTGAACTCATAGCCACCACAACTTCATAGCATAAGCTTTACTGATGAGGAGGGGGTCTTGAAGACCCAGTTCTCCATTCTTTTTTCGTGCAACTAGTTTATTCCACCAGACCAATGCTCACATACCTATTTTAGATAAGTCCCTCCATAAAAAAAATTCTCCAAAGAAATATTAATTTCTAACACACATTATTTGGGATGGGAATTACTAATAACTGGTAATTTTGTAATTCTTTTAAAACTTCTTTCATCAATACTAGGTGACTTGGGAAGTTGAGTTCCTTGAAAGTATAATTATTCACTTTACGATGAGTTCTTTCTATAAGTTCTTCCTAGGTAGAGACCCTGTTGTATAACAATACAAGAGGTATTCCTAAATACTTTGAAGGAAGGTGACCTCTATTAAAACCTAGGGTTCAACTTAACCTGAGGAACCATTTGCGGGCAATTGAAGATATTTTTTCTTCGATTTGTTAGTGTTCACTACAGTAACTGAGGCTTACATAAAAAAATGTAAAATCCTACCCATTCTTTTCACCTCTATCCAAGTTTGTAAACCAAATAATATAACATCGTCAACAAATTTTTGATGAGAGATAGGAAAATATGCTCCATACAGGTGGAGACCATATATGTCTCCCGATTCATCATCTTTTTGAAACATTCGACCAAGTCCTTCCATAGCTAAAATAAATAGGAATGGTGATAGAGGGTCACCCTACCTGAGCCCTCCAGAAGGATGAATAGTATGAGGGTGAGCCATTAATAAAATTAGAGAAAAATATAGATGAGATTAGGGATGCCACCCACTTGATCCATTATTCAGAGAAACCATAAGCTTAGAGAACCTGAAATAATAATGTCCAACTAATTCTATCATAGGCCTTCGATAAGTCCAATTTACTAATCCTACATGGGCACTTTTATGACCTCAAAGAATGAATAATTTCTTGCACCACAATAACAACATCCACAATTTGATGCCCTTCTACAAAACTAGTTTGAGACATGTATACTAATAATGGAAGGAGTAGTTTTAATCTATTAACTATTACTATAGAAATAATTTTATAAAGAACATCACATAGAGAAATTGGTCTGAAACCCTCCATACTTTTTGAGTGACCTATTTTTGGGGCTACTTATAAGAATGTAGTGTTGAGTGTTGGATGTAATGATCACAACCATATTTATTTCTTAGATACTTCTAGAATTTCATTGCCTAAAAACCCCCAACATTCTTGGAAGAAGTCTATTGGGAAGCCATCTAGTCCAGGCTCCTTGTTCTTAGGCATGTTCATATTTCAACATTAGACGTGGATATTGGTCTCATTAATGCAAAATTTTTCTCACTATTAATCAGTCTATATATGTGTTGAATCACTATATTTATATCTTATTGTCTTCTTGAATTATCCTCCGTTAAGAGATCAATAAAATAATGCACCTTTTCACTTTCTATATCTTGGTGTTGTAATTTACTATCTCCATCCTTGCCAATGAGGGAAAAAAATCTATTATTATGACGATGTTGAATCAGAGAATTGTGGAAGAACTTTGAGTTATGATCTCCCTCCTTGAGCCATTATATCGTGGAATTTTGCTTCCAAAGGGTCTCTTCTTGCTGCCTTCCATGCTCTAGATTTTGAAGGGCCTCTACCTCTTCTGCTATCAACTCTGAGGTTTTTCCTTCCATAACAATTCTTTGTTGGATGCTCAACATTTTACTTTAAAATGTTCTCTTGTCTTCGAATATATTCACAAAGACATTCATATTCCAAAATTTAATCCTTTGTGTTAATGATTTTAGTTTGAGTTGGAATGTGTGCCTTTTGATAGTACCTCTAATATTAAATTCCTTCCACCATTTGTCTAACAAATATACAAAACCAATGGACTAAAATCAAAATATTTCAAAATGGAAAGGGTGATTTAGTGGGGCTTATTTTAGATCAATTTTTAATTGAATGAGTTAGTGATCTGACCCCATGCATGGAAAAATTGAAGCTTCGATAAATATATCCTTCTGTAAAAATTCCTCTAACAAAAAAAATGATCCAAATTGCAAGTTATTTGATTGGCAAATGATTATTCCAGGTAAACATCCCATTTTTGGTTGGAATGTCTACAAGGTGCAAGTTATCTATGATCCAGTTAAAATTAGCTAATGCTTGGTCTAACCTACAAATGCCTCCTTTTTTCACCTCTAACAATATTACGATATTAAAATATCCTCCAAACAACCATAAGGAATTTCTTATCATTTGTTTCATCTTCTAAAGTTTCCCCAAAAAAACCTTTGTGTCCCTTGTACCTGGACGGTTGTAAACCATCGATAAAAAAAGAAATATTTTGTTACAACATACCTAAATCTATGTGTAAGAATTCGATCAGAAACCATCTAGTCTTAGAAGACCACTTCATGTGGGTTCCACCAAACAACTAAGCTGCTTGCACTACCCCTAACATCGAGAGACATGACTCACATCCTTTCCAACAAGTGCCTTCTATTTGATTCATTTTGTCCCCTATTACTTTTGTCTCTTGTAATATAACAACTGTTGGGTTATCCTTTTTTATTATTTCCCTAATATATTAGTGTTTTCCTTTATTATTGAGCCCACTTTGCTTCCAAGAAAAAATTATCATGATGATGGGTTGGGAAAAGGCATTGACTTCTTTGTCACAACTACTGCTTGATCTGTATTACCCTGGTTCACTCCAGTGTTTTGTCTCACTTCCTTCTTCAGTTTATTTGTCTTCTTATTAAGATCTTTAGTAAGGTACTTTAGTATAATTTCTTTCCCATTGTCCTTAAAATCTTGGAATGATTGATTTATTGGGTCCACTATTGAGTTTCTTTGCTTTGTTTTCCACTCGAGATAAATAGCCAGTCCTTCCTTTTATATTATCCAACAAACTAATGAGATACAACCTACAACATATCCATTGTAATTCCCTCTTCACTCTCAATCTCCTCTCTCTTCCTCTCTTAGAATACAGATCTACATAGACACAATACAATTCTCTCATATATAGTGAGGGGTTGCCTTCTAGGGCAAAATACCCTAAATTAAACATAACTTTTATCCTCAGGTCTCCACCTAATGAACAACCCAGATTGACTACGAAATTACAACATTTTACAAGGCAATTTTACATCTATTCTTAGCTTCGGGTGTGCCACCCCCGATCCCCCCGCCAGGGGGGGCTCCCAAAAGATCGCAGCAGCCCCCTGCAGCGAATATTTTACGGGCGGTGTTGTCACCCCATTTCGAACTGGGGTCCAATGTGGCAATACCTTTGAATACAAAAGATAATCAGGCTCGACACCCAACAACATAGTGTCTATGCTACTCTCCAAGCATGTGTTGGAGACCCTACGCATTAAATTCTCAAGGTACATGTTCAGCTCCAGTCAGACTTGCTTCTTGTATTCGCCTCAATGAGTGTGCCGAAAGGGCGGGATCGAATACATGCACACAATGACATGCATGATGTTGCATTCCCTTGGATGCGATCAACAACACTAACCTTTTCTGCTCCGCACGAGTTGCTGGGATGGATCTATAACTTGTACAAGGGTAGTTTCATCCATGAGTGCATGTTGCGACCCCTATTGTACCTATTCCTGTTGCAACTCATTCTCTCATCTATGCAACTCCTATTCTTCCTTGAGTTGTTGCTTCATCACATGAAAATCCTTCTTTGTTCCATTCTTTGCCTTTGTGCGATCTTTATGTCACGTCATCACCTCATAGCCTGAGTATCCAAATTTGCTTTCATCACAAGTGGATCTGCTTGAGCTTGCAACTTTGTTCTACCTCTGTGTTGTCAACAACTTTCCTCTTGCATTCATTGCATCTAGTATTCTACCTTTAGCTGCTATTGATGGTGCTACTTCCATCATATCTTTATGTCCTTGTCTATGAAAAACTTGATGTCTTCGTGGGTAGGCAAGTTCATAGACACTTGATTGACTACATCCCCAAGTGTGCTCTGAATGGTGTCTTCTACTCTGTTGTCTTGGAAGCCATTGTACCTATGTTGTTAAGAGACAGATGAACACTTGTGATGCCTCGAGACATGGGAACACTCATGGAAAGAAATCTATTAGTTGAAAACTGAAACGAACTTGAGAACTGACTTGCATCATACTTGTGTGATTAATCATGAAGGTTGTGTAATTTCTTCCAGGAGGTTGGGAGACTGACTACCAAAACTATGCAAGGAAAAGTTTGGGCTGTTAGGAGGTTGAATGACTACCGGAACTATGCAATGCATAGTCCAGCTTGGCCTACTGAGGACTGAAACTACATAATGTGCAATTTCAGTTAGCAGTGACATGCAACCAACAAACTGCATTGGGCAATTTCTGGGGCCAACAAGACACTACCTCAAAGAATTGTGCAATGCAAGCCTGGAGGTTAGTTCTTTGCTAGAGTTGTGCAATTTCTGGAGGGAAGGAAAAGCCTTCACTTCTGGAAATGTGCAGTGCTAGCTAGACAAGGCACGATCTAGGTTAAGGCAGTCCACTCTGGCTGACGAGCAACTAAAAATATGAGAAGTGTGAATGCATGAGGAGATGAGTGCAAATAAGAGTGAATGATCATTCATGCAAAGAAAAAGTTCAGAATTCATGAAACGGGAAATCATACAACTGTGTGAAGCGAGTCACTATAGCGATGACCATCCGTGCAAAATAGTTCCATGCGTGCGACAATACTGAAATGCAAATGAAAACTGAAATAGTGCATGTACAAGCTAGTATGCATGTAAATGATGACAATCACTCACTGAAATCGAGCAGACAACACTCACACAAAGCGAAACACAAAAAAATGATAGAATTGCAATGGAAGTGATGAATAATGAGCTTACCCCAAGACAACTGAGCTGAATGTGCCAATGGATCCTAGATGTAATGTTGGATGCTAGAGCTAAAAGGTCAATGTGATGAATGAGCTCTACAACGTCTAGTTGATGAGTTTTGATAAGATCAAGGTTGTGACGCACATGCCAAAATATAGGAAAAGCAACACTTGGCGGGAGGTTTCTGAGATGATCCTTTCATGTAACCTCCAATTGCTAAAAATATATCCCTAAATCAAGGGATTCCTTTGCATGTTGCCTTGGGAGGAGAAACCCATGCATGCAAATTAGTTTTGCTAGGTCTTGGAGGGAACGATCAACTCAAATGCACATGCAAGAGCCTACTCAATTGCTAGAAAAAAATGCACATTTTTGTGAGGGAGCTATGCTATTTTCCCAAGAGATTTGCATAATTTCTGGTCAGAGCAGCCAACTATAGCCCAAGATTGCACAATTCCTAGGTTGAGAAACCTTGCTGGGAATAATTGCACAAATTTCTCAGTGAAGCTTGAATGGAAGATTTGCGCAATTCTGGAGCTCAATAAGCTTCCAGGAAAAATTGAGCAATTTTTGGAGGGAAGGTTAGTTTCCCTCTATAATTTTACAATTTCTTGAGGGAGCTGCTTAGCCTACAGTTGGACCAAGTCTGGAAGAACAACCTATGAGGGAAATGCAACAAGCTCTGATGGACATGCTATCATTCTGCAAGCAAATGATTGAAGCTTGTGTACTTGACGAAACAAGATATGTTGTTATGAAAGGTTGGTAGGGAGGCTCCAAAACAAAGCTAAGGAAAAATTTTGGAGGGTGTTTTTATCCACTACACTACTTGGCGATACGCTGGTAGAAATCCAGTTCTCTGAATGGACCTTGTTCGTGAGAAACAAGTCTAACAACTCCTGAAGTATTGTTCAGTTCTTAGTTCGTCTAGTTCGTCTTGGTTTCACACTAGCTTGATTGTAAGATGTAGCATCTTCTAAGCTCTTGGTCAAATGACACACATTCCAAGCCAAGGCAACACGGTTGTTTTGATTGGGCTTGAGGGGTATATTGTTGCAAAAGTAGTATAGTTGTCAGAGTCTTAGTTTCATCTCTGGTGTTTCTCTGCTGCTAGCAGGCTTGGATAGTACCCTAGTGGAGTCACATTGGAAAACAAGAATGTCTCCACTTTCAGCGAGGCTGGTCAGTGCCTCGACAGAGTTACTTGCATCACCTCTCTGTGCAGGAAGCCTTTCTCTTCTTTCACCTTATTAATTTTGCATATTTTGAAATTTTCACTTTTCACTTTTTTTTTATTTTTTCATTTTCAAAATCGTGCATAACACTTATCATTTGAGAGGCAGAAGAGGGATCCTAACTTATTGAGAGCAGAAGAGGTTGTTCCCGCAGAGAAGTAGTTTATTGTACCTCTGACGTGCTTGTTAAGGTTTTCCCCCTCACCTTACTCTACTTGACTGAGTTGACAAGGGTTAACCTAAAAAAATTTGACAAGAGTAGGTGACACTAGTTAGCATGTGTTTTCACCAAGGTTCACTTTGAGCAGTACATATTTTCCATCAATGTATCACAGACTAAAAGTAGCAAGTTCTTCATACAGAGATAGGATGACAGATAACCAAGTAGTGATTATTGTACAAGGCTTCTTGTAATTTACCCATCTAGTTTCAAGAGGTATACATGGTTTCATGTGAACCTAACCTACGAACAAAACAGAAAAACAAACAACAAAGCAAAGCAGAAGCAGAAGAAAAAGAGAAAGAAAAGTGAGTAAGAAAACAAGCAAGTAGACAAATAAAAAAACAAAACAAGTAATAAAACAAGTATGCAAGCAAACCAACTGAAGGTAAACACTACTCCTACTCCTAAACTAATAGTGCATGGGCCTAATCATGTGAAGTGATATTTCCAATGCAGCCACTAGTGCATCGGTTGACCCATGTTGGTGAAGGCTTGCTCCGCGAGCAACCCGGTTGTGTGGACCAGCAAGAAAGAAAGATATAACAATGAAGACAAACACGCTTCATGTTTAAAAGTGCCCACAGGACATAAGTGAGTGCAAGTACATGACAAGAAGTATGTGGACTTATCATGGTGCTATGTGACACTACGTGTAGCTGTGAAGCATGCACACATCATTGACTATAACATGCAAGAAAATGAAGGAAACAAAGAAAACTTGTGTCGTGCACGCGTGCTTGAAATGTAAGATTCCTCTAATGCATGAGTGATGGGATCATGAAGTTCGAGTGGAGGAAGCATGATTTGTGTGTGAGATTGATCTTTAATGCATATGAATGAGTGATGAGGAGCCTTGGGTGATTGAACAATTTCTTGATCGAAAGTGAAACTAATCGCAAGAGAGTGAGGGCCTGACATAACCATCAACTCGGGTTGAAGTGCCTCGACCGTCTTGGGTGTTATAGATTTTAGGCTTTTGTGATCTGCATTTTCTGTATTGATGTCTTCTAGAGTCACCACATTCATGTTTTATTGTATTGACATTTTTGAACCAACCTCTATGGTTCAACATCACGATCAGATGTATGAAGAAGTCAGATAATGTTGGGGCAATAAATATCAGAAAAATGGGTTGGTAATGTAAGTAGTCCACAGTTTTGATGTTGTTAAGAAATGAATTTAGTTTAATTAATAAATTATACATATACATAATACATACATACATTACATACTATATATATTATATATATATATATATTTTATATATATATATATATATATATATATATTTATATAATATATATATATATATAAATATCATGTAATGTTATAATGTTATTAATTAAAAGTTTTAGTATTAGTTATTTTTAATAACATTAATTAATACCTAATGTTACTATTCTAATATGATTTTATGTGACATTATAGTATTATAATGTTTTAAATGATATAATGTTATTTGTTCATTAGTAAAAGTTTTTGTATTAATTAATTTTGCTAACATTAAGATTAATAATGTTAAATAGATTATGTATTAACATTAATGTTATAAATAATGCAAAATAATTAAAACATGTGATATAATAATAAAACTAAATGGGTCTTCTAAATATTACTAATTGAATTTTTATTCATCAATCATTTTTAAGATAAATTGTTGAGGGTTTTCCTAAATCCAATGTTAACTGAGGAATACAATTATTGGAATTTAACCTTACTAAAAGTTATTTTAAGGATTGAAGGTAAGAAGGGGTTCTTGATTAATGTTATTTATAAAAATGTTAATAAAATGATATTAGGGATAGGTTGAACCATGAGGAGGTCATGAGATGGTGGGGTCAAGAGACCTAGGAGACGGTAGAGACCCAAGTTAGTGTAGGAATCCAATTGTCACTTATTTTCCAACCATCATTGTAGTTGAGGTTATTGGGTGTTTCCCTATTTTGATAGCTTCTCTAAATTTTCTATGGTGATAATGGTCGATTTTGGCCACAACACAGGAGTTTTCTATGCAATGTGATGATTAGTTTTACTAGAGCGTTCGACCAGAGCTGAGGTTTTGGAATGGTTATGTTTGATGTCAGTGGCATGTTCTTGAATCCTAGTCAATACAGAACAACCTGTTTCACCTATGTAGGATTTACCACACAAACATAGAACTAAATAAACCCCTTTGTCGTGTTTAGGATCAAACGGATATTTTACCGATTTCAGGCATTTGCTTATCATATTCAAGGGTTTGAAAGTGGTTCTTATATTATTATTTTTTAAAATGTGTGCAATCTTATTAGTGGTGCCTCAAATGTAGGGTAGGTTAACCATGCCTTCACTATCATCCATTGCTTGTTTGTTTTTAGGATTCTCCACTTTTTTGAAAGCTTTGATTCCTTGGTATCTTCTATATCTAGTCTTGGGTGTTTCGAATCCATCGTCAGATAGATCATCATAAACCAGTGGCTTCAAAAAATTTACTACAATAGAATCATGATCTTGATTGAATATGGAAGTAATTAGATCACGACAGCCACGATCGGAAAATTCAGTGTTTTCATCAGCATCATCATGATTTGATGAATCAAACAGAGGGGTAGATGAGAAGCGAACAAATTCATCCTCTGTGTTTTCGAAAAAGGCAGATGAAAAATCAAGTGGATTTTCAATGAATAACTTATCCTCTCCATTGTTAGATGATGGACTGATATCCAGTGTGTCTTGTGAGTGATCAACAATGGGTGCATCATTAGATGAAGATACACATGCGAAATAATGGATGGCAGGTTCACCATTAAAAATGTCAGGGAAGAATGGAGGAGGCTCAAATGGAAGGGAGCCATCCTTCACCGAGTGTTGATGCTCAAGCTCCCAATAATACTCTTCATGAATGACAATGAATGTTGTTTGTGCAACACCAACCCTGTCGATGGCTTCATCCTCATTCACAACAAGTTTAGAGTTCAGAAGGAAAGAACAAAAGACAGTATCATCCAGAGGATTAGCTGAGTATGGAGAAAGAAGTTGTGGAAAAGAAATGCATGTGACATCTTGATGGACTCACGACCAAATCTGAATGAAAATTAAGCGAACTGATGGTGGGAGGATGTGATAGTTGAACTAATGTGTGAGCATGATCTCCCGAATCAGTCTATAGTGATGGAGCACTTTGATGAGGGGACAACGGGTAGTCACTTGTGATAGTGACCATATCTATTTGTGATTGCATAGCTCCATCAGTGAAGAATACTAAGCAAGGCTTGATTTCAAACTTCTTCTTGGTACGAGAAGATTTCTCAAGGAAATACTTGAATGAATCCCAAAGATAGAAAAACTTTATCTGTCTCTTTGAAGCTTGAAACTGCAAATCACGGAATCACTGCCAAAAAGCATAGGTGATTCATGTAGAACCTTCCATTGTTGTAGTAGTTTTTGGTCAAGATGGTATGGATCAAAATGATAGAAAGTGTCTTCAATGAGATCATAGAAGTACTCAAGAAAGTGCACGCTGTTAGTCGGCAGGATGCACAACCATCGATGTGGAGATTCGCGAAGTGTGTATGTAAGCAACAAATTGGCCTGTTCATCAAAACATCCATCTTCCTCATGAATCATGGAAATAATTTCATGTAGAAACTTTGTCCAGGCCACTTCGCCTTCACCATCATACGTGTAAGTGGACAAGAGATCAAAGAAATCCCTCATGATGGTGACATCTTCAGCATGCGAAAAACATCTTGGAGGGATTAGAGTGCAAGACTCCATGATAGATATGCAAAGGTTCAAAACAGGATGAGAGGACATAGCTTATCATCTGGCCCTCCTTCTAGTGCCATAAATGTTGATTTTGCTGGATCATCCAACATGTCAGGGGATCTCCCTGGTAAGAAGTCCCAATTAGACCTCAGACCATTTGGTGTAGGAGTCCCAACAATGGGTTGTATGCTAATTCCTTGACCGCGATTTCACACAAAGGAAAGTAAGATAACTCTTTTGGTAGCAAGGGTGTGACATATGCAGTGAGCCAAGGAAGGTGCATGAGAGGTTCTAACACATGAGGGTTGAGATGAGTGCACCCCTTGGAAACCTATGATAACATAGAGTTGAGAAGGGAACACACGAGCAAGGATGCATCACAACATGGAAGACAATTTAGCTAGCAATCCAAAGTGATGGTTAAACTAACCACACATTTTAGAAAGATTGATACATACATACACAGAAATAGCTATACATGCATGCGTAAGAAAACAAATACATATAACATTTAGAGTAAAGAGATAGCTGAAATACAATACAACATATGCATGAAATGTGTTGGCTCTTGTTATATTAAGAAGTGTAATTTCTAGTCATATAATACATCCATGTCCAACCACTAGTTCTGATAGGGGAACGTTACAACCACAACCACATGCTCCTCCAAAGAATATACTAGCTCTGTGTAGTGAAGAAGCCAAGGCTCGTTACAATATTATCCACGCTCTCTCTAAGATAGTCCTATCGGAAGCTTGGCTGACCAAAAGACTCTACAATGAGTTATGAGGTGCTATTTATAGCAAAGGGTGGGGTGACCTTTGACATTCCCCTTTGAGACTATTCATCTACCCTCATGACTCTTCAACTACTCTATGACTATTACATTCAACTATCGACACTTGAACTTCCACTTAATAAGATGTTACATTACAATGCACATGTGCCTATGTCAAACAAACTGGCTTGAGCAAGCCATGCAAGACATCACTGACACTTGGACCATTGTGGTGAGACCTACACTTGGTCATGCTTATGATGGTCGAAGGTGATGAGTTGATGCTAAGCTTGGTTTTCCGTGATGGTGTCTGTGAGCTCAATGGTGACATCTTGTTGAAGTGAACTCTTGCCTCATTGCATCTGGGTGCATTGCTATGGCTCCTCTGTCCAAATTGTTTGATAGAATGTGCATGGTCATCCTAGTGCGATTGAACTAACAACATGTTGATGCATAGTGTCTACGTTGCTATCCAAGCATGTGTTGGTGGCCATGTGCATCAACTTGTCAAGGTACATGTTCAACTCTAGTCAGACTTTCTTCTTGTCTTCACCTCGGCGAGTGTGCCAAATGGGTGGGATCACATGCATGCACACAATGACATGCATTCTTCTGAATTCCTTTGCATGCGATCAACATCACTGCTCACCTTTTCTGCTCTGTGACAGCTTCTAGGATGGATCTATAACTTGTACGGGGGTAGTTTCATCTGTGAGTGCATGTTGTTCCCCTTGCTATACATGTTCCTGTTCTTCCTTGAGTTGCTGCTTCAGCACATGTAACTCCTTCTTTGTTCCATTCTCTTCCTTCGCGCAATCTTCATGCCACAGCGTCACCTCATAACTTGAGTCTCCAAAGTTGCTTTCATCACAGGTGGATCTACTTAAGCTTGTAACTTTGTTCTTCCTCTGTGCCGTCAACAACCTTCCTCTTGTATTCGTTGCATTTTGTATGATCCTTTAGTTGTTGTTGATGGTGTTGTTGCTGTCATATCTTGATTTCCTTGTCTATGAACAGCTTGATGTCTTTATGGGTAAGCAAGTTCATAGACACTTAATCGACTGCATCCCCAAGTGTGCTCTGAACAATGTCTTCTACTCTGCTCTCCTAGAAACCATTATACATGTGTTGCTGAGAGATAGATGAACACCTGCAGTATCTGGAGACATGGGAACATCCATGGCAAGAAATATGTCATTTGAAAATGAAAGCGAACTTGAGAACTGACTTGCAACATACCTGTGTGACTGATCATGAAGGTTGCATAATTTTGGCCGGGAGGTTAGGAGACTGACTACCAAATATATGCAAGGCACAGTCAGGGATATCAGGAGGCTGAATGACTATTGGAATTGTGCAATGCATAGTACAACATGGCCTGCTGAGGACTGAAACTGTGAAATGCGCAATTTCAGTCAGCAATGACATTTAACTAGCAAACTGCATTGCGTAGTTTCTGGGACCAATAGGACACTGCCTCTAAGAATTGCACAATGCAATCCTAGAGGTCAGTGCTTGGCTAGATTTGCACAATTTCTGGAGGGAAGGTAGAGCCTTCACTTCCAGAAATGAGTAGTGCTAGCCGGGAAAGGCATGGTCCAAGCCAAGGCAACGTAGTCCGGCTGACGGGCGACTGAAAATAAGAAGTGTGAATGCATGAAGAGAGGAGTGCAAACAAGAGTGAATAATCATTCATGCAAACAAGTGTAGGATTCAAGAAATGGGAAAGCATGCAAGTGTGTGAAGTTCGTCATCATAGCGGTGACTGTCTGTGCAAAACAGTTCCATGCATGTGACAACAGTGAGATGCAAACGAAAAATAAAACCGTGCTAGTACAAGATAGTATGCATGTAAATGACAACAAACACTCACTGAAATTGAGAAAACAACACTCATACAAAGAAAAATACAAAAAGCAATAGAAACACAATGCAAGTCATGAACAACGAGCTTACCCCAAGGCAAGTGAGCTTAATGTATCAATGACTCCTAGAAGCAATGTGGGATGCCAAAGTTGCAAGGTTGATGTGAGGAATGAGCTATGCAACATATAGTGGATGATTTTTATAAGATTGAGGTTATGACACGCATGCCACAAATCTAGGAAAAGCAACACTTGGTGGGAGGTTTTAGATATGATCCTTGCATGTAACCTCTAGCTACTAAAAGCATATCCCTGAATTAATGGATGCCTTTGCATGTTGCCTTGGGAGGAGTAGCCCATGCATGCAAATCAATTTTTCTCTGTCCCGCAGGGAACCAATCAACTCAAATACACATGTAAGAGCCTGCTGGACAGCTAGGAGAAAATGCACATTTTTGTGAGGGAGTTGCGCTGGCTACCTAGGAGATTTGTGCAGTCTATGGGCAGAGCACCTGACTACTACCCAAGATTGTGCAATTCCTGGGCTGAGAAGCCATGTTGGGAAGAATTGTGCAATTTTCTCATTGAAGCTTGACTAGCAAAATTACGCAATTTTGGAGCCCAATAGGCTTCCAGAAAAAATTGTGCAATTTCTGGAGGGAAGACTAGTTTCCCTCTAGAATTGTGTAATTTCTTGAGGGAGATGCTCAGCCTGCAGCTGTACCAAGTCGAGAAGAATAACCTATAAGGGGAATGCAACAAGCTCTAATGGACAGGCTATCATTCTGCAAGAAAATCGTTGAAGCTTGTGTACTTGACAAAGCAAGACACGCTATTATGAACGGTTGGTAGGGAGGCTCCAAAACGAAGCCAAAGAAAAATCAATTACAAAAAATTAGAAATTATTTTAAAAAACTTGTTTTTAAATTATATATAAAATAAATACCTATTGTGAAAGGCCCATGAGCCAATTGTCCCTTTTTGTAATGAAATGAAATGGTTAATAACCTGGTAGCCTTCGTCACGACGACTTCTATAGTGCATGCCATAAGTGGAAGTATAAATTCCTTTATTTGGAATTAAATATATCATATTCTAATTGATATTTGGTTAGTGCGATATGGACCCTTACTAACCCAAAGTAATGGAAAGATTTATTAAATATCATGAATATTTAATAAAAAACCAATCATGAAATTTAAGAGAAACTAGTAACTATAGCATCACCTAATATATCTGCGAATGCTTTAACATTTTAAAAAATCCTTAACACATTAATTTAAAATTATAAATTTTGAATTTTGAATTAAATAAAAAAAATAATTCCTCTTTAAACAACTAACATAGTATTTGGAAACATAATTCCTTAGACTTGTGTAACCGAAAAAAAGTTCAATCAACATAGCTCAAGACTCCATACTTGGGATTTGAATGTATGACCTAACATTCTCAATAATAGTAAAATCATGGATTGTTTTTAGTGAAGAGGGTGTTTGAATTTATCGGAAGTTAGTAATCGATTTCCATATATTATGTTGAAGTGAACACATTCACGTATTAGGATTGGAAAATAAGAGAGCGAGCAATATTTCGTGTAAGAGAAACTAGTAACTAGTAACAAAACAAGTAAGAGTAACTAGTAATGAATGTAAGAGAAACTAGTAATAAGAGTGCGAGCAATTTAATGTAAGAGAAACCAATAAGGATTGCTTTCCATTTTTAAGAATTATTTTCTTTTGAAAACACATGAAAGGGTAGTTTTCAAAAATATCATTTAAAAACATGAAAGCACATGAGAGCTTAGTTTAAATGGTAATTAAAATATTATTTTAAGAAATGGTGATTAAAATATTCATTTAAGTATTTGAACACAATGGTCCAAAAAAAAGCTTAAAACCAAATCCGACCTTCCTTTTCACGAATTCTTGAGTGATTATATAGTCACACTTGATGAATGAAGAATGACAGTAATTGGAAATTCAAGAGGTTATACATAGGAGAAGGAAATTCAAATGAGAGGGAAATGAACTAGGTGATCGAGGTAATTTTCTACTCCTTTAATTTGTTTGTCTGTTTAATTCATTCCACAGGGAATTTTGTGTAACATAACAAATTAGGTTTCTCTGTTCATTCAAAAGGTTAACCATGTATTGTGTTAGCTCTTTCTTTCTCCTTCGAGCACTTTGATGTAAAGTTGTCTATCTTATGGAGTGCTCCATAAATGTAGTGTTGTATGCATGAATGTACTATGTAGTGTTTTTGTATGCTTGAATGTGTTGTGTTGTGGAAAGGTGTCGTGTGTGTGAAAATGTTTGTGTTATGTGTCTATGGATTTGTGTCAATTGAAAGAGAAATTCATGGCTAAGGAGAATATGCACTGGTGGTTGAAGGGCCAACTTGATCAACAAATAGTTCTTTCAGAATGAGTTTATATCTATGTCAATATTTTCTTCAATTATTTTAAATTCATTTCGGTACCTTTTTTTTGTTTGCTTTTCTGATGAGTTGGAATTTCATATATAGGAACTAGAATAGGGTGTCTAGTGCTTTTGCAGCAAAGAATGAGGAATTTTTGGTGCTTTTACAATCACCATTTTCCAAAGTTTCAACAACAAAAGAAAGATGGTTGAGAAGCAAGGTTAGTATTCTTTGTTGATTGTCATGTTCTTCTTATAGGCAAGGGTAAAGATCTGTAGAGGTTTATTCGTTTGTTTTAAAAAGAGGAAACCATATATACTCTATAAATGGCCTGACCTATTTATTTTATAGGGTTTAAACAAATCAAACCCTAGCTTATCTATGCCTTTATGGATAGGTATTCCTTTCCTTTATTCCACAGTGGGAATTATGGGCAATCATTACCTTCCAGCTAGGGATGGAGCACTTATCTATTCTTTCCTTAAACCAGTAATCAACCATGGAATGTTTCTGTGTTGTTTATTGAACAATCATGTAATAGGTTTGGAATATGTTCCTTTAGCAAGCTTTAGAACGGAGATTGGATTCCTACTGGATATCCTTCCTCTACTATTTTCATGATATTCTACCGAAAAATACCTATGTAAGATAGCAGTATATCCCTTGTCAGAGTAGTAGCGGGAGATCCTTCAATTGCTTGGACTTTTTGTGACTAGAGAGGTAGGTGTAGGTTACCATATTACAGTTTTTGAACGAGACCCAAAGAAAGACCTAGAATTCAAGGTAACAACATAACTATGATAGAATAGTTACAAATAGAAAAAGACCTATATTATAGATAAAATAGTTATAGCCACCTATTTATTGAGATCCATATTATGCAGCTTTGAGTTATCTATAAACCCCAAAAGAGTTACATTATTGAGAGCAAGATCTCGATGCTTATGACAGTCTGAGCCTTTAGAGAGCTAAATGCTCTAGATTGAGATTGAGTAATTGCTCTGTATCAGAAATAGCTTTTATTTTCCCTAAATTACAACTTAATCTAAAGAAACTACAACCCAGCGGAATAAATGGAAGGGAATCAAATTTAGTTGACATCCAACATACGATGCTTAACAGGTTGGTACTCTAAATGCCTTCACAACACAAAATCTTAAAAATACCTTCAGAACCCAAAATATTGAAAATAGAATGAAAATAACATGTATTGGAATGATAATAACATGCATTGAAAAAGAGGCACTTAGAAGAAGTTTCAACTATAATGAATCCTAAGAATAGCCTCGTAACAACCGAACGAAGTTGCAAAAGCCCATAATAATATGAATAGATGAGGTTAACCCATAGAAAGAAAAATCAATGACTTTGAAGTTCTGAGTGCTTAAGACCAAAATAATAAAATACTTTTAATAGAGCAACGGGAAGATAATATCATGAGTATTTGAATTAACTTTGAAGTCATATTTATTTATAGTGGTATAGGATATTGTACATCACAATGGGTTAGTGACATATTATATAAATCTTATGAATGGGAAAATATTTTTTTTAACTTAGGTATTAAGTATTATGTATTATGTTAATGAATTGTTTATTGTCTTTACATATTTGTAACAATCCAATTATTGACCTTGTGATCAGTTTTTTCATTTAATAACCTTAGATGCAATTCCAACTACTAATACTATTACATATCAATCTTATATACGTGTTAGTCTTACACCTTTTATGAAACTACCAGCTAAAACCATTGAGCTTTGATTGATTGGATTTTATAGTTTTATGAATGAATTTGAAGATTATATATATGTGTGTTAATGGGATTACTTAATTAGATTATCATATTTTCCATAGTGTTCATGGATAGGATCAAGTTGTTTTTTTGGGATAGGCCCTTTGTTTTCCAGTGTCCAATAAATGTCTAGCCTCACAGATTATACATAGGACACCTTTCCACCCTTCAATATCTTGTGGTGTTGGAATGCCCTGGAAAATGGGCTTCCAGATAAAATAGGAACCACTTTGTAAAACAATGAGATGGCCCTCCAGTGTACTTGAGACACTTATTTGAGGCACTACACTGAGGATGCATCATCTAAGGAGCAAATATTGCATTCAATGGTGTGGTTTATGGTTGTATTCATATCCTCCAATTTTATTAGTTGATGGGCATCATGGAACACACATATTTATTTGGTAGTTGTGAGGGATCTATAGAGATGATATGCGAAGCCTTTCCTGACATCTGAGCCTTTGAAGCTCAGAAACACCTTATGTGTCCATGCTCTCCACATTCCCATTGCCATTCAGAAGAAACATATTAATTTATTGCTCAGAAACACCTCATATATCCATGCCCTCCGCATTCCCACTGTCTTTCAGAAAGAAATAGATTAATCTGTTAGCTTGAGAAGGTATGATTTAGGAAACCTTATATGGACCTACCCATTTTTGAAGCTAAGACTCAAGCATTATATGGAGCATTTGACTAAGTGCATCATGGAGTGCTTTATCAGGAAACTAGATGCTAAGTACATCATGAAGTTTTTTACGAGGGAAACCATACATTTTTGTGTTTGCGCATCATTCCAATTAGTAAACTAGATAGATAATGTGTAAACCCTTACCTAGTCACATATCCACCACCCGGTTGGGACAAAGATGCAAATCTAGGTGGAGAACTAATTGACCAAATCTCAGTTGAACCAATTGAATGAATCCCATAATCGACAACAATAGGAAGGGCATCTTAGGGAAATGGTAGGTCCAATTCGTGGTGTTGATTGTGCCCATTTTATATCATTTAATATTTAAAAGTGATTATTAATTAAAACCATTTTATTAAAAAATTATTTAATTTAAATAGATTTAAATAAATTAAGTATACTATATTTAACGAAATTTAAAAGTAACATATAATAATAATAATAAACATTTAAGAAAACTTAACTTTTAACATAAGACATTAATCATAACAATTTAAAAAAATAATATTTTTTTAAAACAAATTCCTTAAATGGTATATAAGATAAGCTTTCCAACATCTTCTCCCGAGTTGGGAAAATCAAACATCCATAAAATATTAAAATGTAACCAAGATTTTAACTGTTTAAAAACTTTAACAATTCTATGACTCATTGTCTATGTAGTTTACACTCAACCAAAAAAACAAAAGTAGTTATAAGAAAATAATGAGACGTTCAAATTATAAATTAATACCATAAGTATATATGGAAATAAGTTTAATTTAATACCATAAGTATATATGGAAAGAAGTTTTTATTTTTATTTTTTATAGAAAAAAAGAACAACATTATTTACTCAAACTATATATCGTTTTCATACATCTCCCTTGGCAGTGTGTTTCTCTTTACCGCACAAGAACATTTACAGGAAGAGACCACCCTTAGAAGCCCTCATATAATCTCCATTACAAAAAATCATCATAATTGCTCACCCATGCTAGCATAAGGAGCATGTCCCTACGCCCAATAGGAAACACAGAAATAGAGAACAGAAAAATACAGTAGGTAAAACAACTACAACAATATAAAAAATTATAAAATAGAATACCCAAATATACTCACATAGAAACAGAGTGTTGAACTTATCTCAATTGCAGGTTTCCTAAGCTAGTTGAGGCAGCCAACACGGCCCATTCATATTCGTTGTCTATTCCTTTATTGCTTTCAAACTTTTGGCAATTCCACAACCCTCCTGATTTCTGGCACACCAGACAATTGTGACTCTCACAAGCCAATTAAGATGTGAACTTAAGTGCATTCAATGCTACTTTCGCACCAAGGATTTCAAATACCTTCGCGCCTGGGATTTCAAATTGAAAAATTGTGCATCGAAATTCTGCCACAGGTTATTGAATAGGGTGATGGCTCCCTATTTCATTTTGGTCTTGGGAGTGATGAACACCATTTCTCACCCACAGGCATCAGCAATGTCCCCAATTGCAACAACATTGATGGTAACCCTGGTTCAATCCCTCTATATCCCGGGATTGATATCACTACTCATAATATTTCTTAATCATACCTCTATTGGGGTTTTCTTGAAGAGGTAGATTAAATTGAGCACCCCTGACATGACACAAAACCCTCAGCTTTTGAATGGCCAAAAAATATGCTCGCCAACCTCATCGTGTGAAAGTTGGTAGTAAATTCTAGTTTTGTCCAAGTTCAGGAGAGTGGACGCATAAAGGAAGCCACCATGGGTGTGTGTTTTACCTGACCACATGAAAGAAATACTGTAAATAATTTTATGGTTCCGAAAATTAATTGAAAAAGTTCATTTCTTGTTCCCAAATGGGCCTATTTAAATGGCCTTTCGTCTGGCCTCTAAACATCAACCTTGGAGTTTGAAGACATATTTCTTATAATTTCTCAGATTTATCTTCTTGATCGTGGATGTCCTCATCATCAGATCCCTCTTCCATCTGAAGGATATGATTGCAGGTGCCCTTTCTCAATTTGGGGGGCATGGATATGATTTGGGATCAAATTTAGTCATTCAGGATATGTAAGCTCCCTTCATAATACCACTAAAATCCCTTCCAACATTGTTCTCCCCACTTTTAAAATCAAAATTTATATCGGAAATAGAAAACTATTTTTTTTGGTTTTGTTCCCTTTTACTTGATGTTCCCTTGCAGGTGAGGATACAACATGGTAGTGTTGAAAATAGAAAGTAGAGGCTTAATTAGGCTAGAGCCAAAACAATCCATTGACAAGTCTAATGCATGTTATAAAAAGAGGTCTTGGATGGCAGATCCTACAACGTGTTACTAGATCCCAAAAGATCACTTTGGTGAGGCCGATGTAGCCGAACATATATAAAATATTCTTAGGGTCCATTCAAGTAATTCCAATGGGGTACCAAATTAACGTTACTTGATTTAAATTCATATATTAGGCTTTTTGTCCATGGGATGATCTTGGTAGGAAAATATGTACTCTGGATGAGTTTACATATCAATCGTATCATTGTTTAGCTACAATATTGTTATACAAACTATCAATCTAGGGAATGTTGTTAGAATTTATGATTTGGAAGTTGTTGTTTGACATAAATTGCTTTGCCTATATGACTATATTACATTTCATCTATAAAATAACCTTAATTCTAAGAAAAAACATTACATTTTGATTTTCTAATAACTTGCCAATTAGACTCATTGACTGTTATGATCCCAAAACATGAGCTCGTCTTGAATACAAGCAGGAAGGACTTTCTATATTTGGTTGTTGGAAGTGAATTTTTGATAATTAAAACATCTACCCACATTTGGGTATAAAATCATTTTTCTTATATTTAAATTTCTTCCAATCTTTGGATAGAGATTAGTTGGCAACATTCCTTTTAAAATTATTAGTTCAAACCCTCTCTTTTGATTGGATATAAAGTAGTTGGCAACATTCCCTTTGAAATTGTTAGTTCAAATCATCTGTTAACTCTTTTGATCAAGAGAGGCTACTTTATTATGCTAGATGTTATAGTGATTTTTATCAAAATTAATTCATGAGTCAGAACCCAACCTCATTGATTCGTAAACTTCAAAATGAAAATATTTTGACAAATTAAATGTGCAATCAAAAAATATTCTCTTACTAAAATAAAGATAACTTTTAATCATAGCAGTACATGCTCCAACAAGGTTGTCACCTTGATGAAAATGGTAAGATTGCTGGGTGTGTAAATAAAATGTGATTTTCCTGATGACAATATGGACAAAAACAAGAGAAAATATTTCCTACATCAAATAATTTATTTCTTGCTTATTTGAAGTTAATTTTAATTTTATATCAGATAGTTTCTTATATATTAATCGATAATGAATATGTTGTGTCAAATATATTAGTTTCAAATTGCTCTTTTCGGTGATCATTTTACATTCAAATCAATTGGTTTAACATTACTTTATGTTTCCTCATAAAGATGTATTAAACATGGTTTTCCATTAAATAAGATAAATGGGAAAAACAATTCTCATTAAAGCAAGGTAAAGTATTTTTGGATTTTTAAGATTATTACTCTAAGCCACTTTATAAAATAATCCATCTATGTTTCTCGATTCGACTTCAGTAAGAAGGCATATATTCGAGGAAATATTAAAGGAATATATAAATTATTATGATTTAATTAGAAGGTCCTTTATTAATACATTGTTTTATGGTAAGGTTTTATGTGGTGATGGAATGGATTTTTTTTTTGTGAATTATTTAGATAAGATTTATTATATTGTTCAAAAATAAATAAAAAATAGATTATGTATTATGATTTGATTTAAAATTTGTAAAAAAATTTGTATACTAATTCAAATTAGTGTAAATTTTTTGTATGAAAACATATAATATTAAAAATAAAAGAATTAATAATCAAAGAAAAATATATAAAATTTAAATAATCTTTCATTTTGGCTTTTATGTACTCTTCTATATTTCTCTATGTGTGAGGTCCTCATCATGGAAACCATTCCATACATTATGTTATATTAATGACCCATATGATAGGATGTAGATTTTATCTACTTTGAGTTGTCATGTTGGTTCCTCATTGAGGGTCTTTTTGGTATGCGCATCCCTTCCCTTATCAGACAATGGTGTCTCAAAGGAATTGAAGGAGTACCTATCCCTATCACCAGTGGCCTTACTGATTAATGTGTCTGAAATCATAAATGTATTCAAATTATTATCATCTACCACTTAAAGGACGAGTTGAGATGACTTTTCAACCCATTGCTTAATTTTAGGTTTCTTGCCCATGTACAACATTCTTGTATAGCTAGCAGAATGAATTGACTGTAACAAGGAGGAAAACTAGAGTCATGGGAGAATTTAATTGTTTGGGGCTTATTTAGAACTATGAAACATGACAATTATTAAAACTAAGGTTGAAATGAAGGATATTAACTATAAAAAAGAAGTGGTTGTATGTAGGACGATACTGACATGGACGATGGATAAACTTAATTTAAGTTGAAATGGCCTATAGATACTTATGGAGATGTCGTTGTTTAACAAAATATTAAAGTTAACCATTTGTTTAATTATTCATTAAGATTAACCCTAATTCGCATCATGGGAGTAAGGGCAGGTTTAGGTAATATGTTATAAGAAGGCCACGATGAGGCAAAGAATTGTTTGTCGAGAATTTTAGCATATATGTACAAAGAATATGGATATTTGTTAGATATTGGTGTTGTGTAATGTGACAAATGGTAGCATTTGATAAGAGCATGTCTAAAGCCTTCCATGTAGAAACAATGGCCATGCCATCTCACGAAGGATTTCTCAAGTGGAAGTTAGGTTTCAAAATTTTAAAAGCGCCTAGATCTGAGAACTAACAGAGTCTAAGAGACAAAATGTTTCAAGATATTTGTTAGAAAATTTTTTCATCCTACCATGGGGCTCTACGTAAGGTAAAACACTTGACAAGTTAATGGGTTAGAAAGAGATTGACATAAAATTTTCTGAGAATATATTTGTAATATGTTGGGAAATTTTGTGTCCCGCCATGGGATGATCAAGAAGTAAATGTGGAAGTGTCAACTCGAGAAACAAGAGTTAGGATGGGAACAAAGAATCTTAATTAAAAAACAAGGATTTTTCATACCTCGGGGTCTTGCCAAAAGTTTTCCAGTAAAAGAGAGTATGGTCCGAGATATTCATGTCTTGGGAGATCAGAAGAATTGTTTATTGATGGCACACTTAAGAACTTAAACATTTCTTTTTTAAACTTTATAAGTGATTTGTCTATGAAATATGTACAAGGTGGAAAGAGATTGAATTATATATATAAGTAGGATATGAAAACTTAAAAGGGTCCCCATTTTTTATGGACTAAGTACAAAATGGGGAGTTGTTGTTTTACTACAACAAAACCCTAAACTATTTAAGTATTAATCTCTTAATATATCTCCGTATTGTGCTTACCCAATGATGACCACCACTAGTATACGACCATAATATGTATTTAATATATATTACTACTACATGAATGTTGGTATGTATACTTATATATATAAACATAATATGTGAGTATATATATTGGTATATATACAACCATAATATATTGATATATAATAATCGATATCTATATAGTATTATTTTGGTGTATATATACTAGTATATACATACTTTTACATATATTGCTATATTTATTTTGACATATATATGAACATAATATTGATATATCTATGTGTATATATACATACTCATATACCTAATTTTGGCTATTCACCTAAGATTGCATGAGGACTTGCAATGTCTCAGGTGTGAAGAAGACACTGGACTTTCATTTTGAGGCCTTTACTACCATCAAAAGTGCAATTTTTCCCTTTTTACTCTGTCTTGTAGCCAATAATCATTCCTATTTTTTCATAGTTACTTTCATTATGGTCATGATATGTAGATGAGGTGTGGTGTTAAATTCAAAGATCTTCCCTTATTTTTAATTGAGATATTTGAGCTAGAGCTTGCCTTTTCTAATATGAGTATCAGATCCTATAACCCTAGTAAAGATCTAGTAACCAAAATCATTAGTTGTCATATATATGCACCCCCAGGGTGAAAATTTCCACATGGTTTTCATTGTCAGGTAGCTTAAGATGGATCAATGTTGGTTGGATTTCTCCTAGTTTAAACAAGAAAGGCGTTGACTCACAATTAATGTTGTAGTCAAATGCATGGTGGCAATGCATACAACACAAGAATAGTTGGGTAATTAATCAATTTCAAGGTTTTGGAAAATGGCATGGATATTTTCATGCATGCCATGTCATGAAAATATCCTATGCCAAAATACAAGAAATTACCCACATTAGTGAGAGCTATATTTGCCAATGGCATTACACCCTACTCAACTTTTGGGATGCAAACAATTAAGAAGTATTTGTGTACTCAAGAGGTATTCATGGTTCAATACACCCTCCCTATGCTATAAAACATCTATAATAAGTAGATGTAAAAGGTCTATGTTTATAATCTTACAGGATTGGTCGAGAAAGCAATCAAATTGTGTATTGCAAAATTGTTCAAATGGTCCAATATGAAGGCCATATGTTGGTGTATATTGTAGTTCAATGATAAGGCATATGTGGATCCATGCTAAGTATATGAAGATTGTCTTTAAAATTGTAATGTGAACTTGTGTATTCCTCTTTTAATATAAATGATTTTATTCTAAGTTTTATTTCATAGAATTACTTAGACTATTGATCCAGAATGGATCTTGTTAAGTCAAGTCGAAGTTTGCTATATGTTTGAAGTCTAAGATGGACCTAGGTAGATAATTTTTTCTTGACATGTGCAAAGTTTTAACATCCCAGTTTCTCATGAAATCAATGCCAAGTCAAAGAGCTCGAGATGTTGATTCTGGTGGTATCTCCAGATTCACATTTGGCCTTCGTATGAGGGAGAAAATGCCTGTTGAAGTTTATGGTGAACAAGTGAAAAGGGGCCTTGCTGACCATGTGGCATTCGTGCAGTTTGACACATGACAATGGTCAAGTAAACAGGTCAAAGTTCATCTCTTGTGCATATCTCCAAGTGAATGGTGAGCTTTTGGGTTTTGGTTGGTTAAAGATTCATATTATAAGTCATGGGTGCATTAATAAGTTTATGGCACAGTTGCAAACCTATGGTTTCTAAACCATAAAGGTGCACATTTTTTTAAATGTTAAAACATACCTAAGGTTCAAACTATGTGTAAAACTCATGGTGGGTGCAAGGGATAGATATGTTTTACAAACCATACTATATGGTAGGTGGGCACAAATACGTATGCTATCAAAAGATGGTGGTAAAATATGTAATGGACCTATGGAAAATACGCAATATGGCGGAGTAAATCAAAACCTATGGAAAAAATTTATAAACTATGGTGCAAAATTGTAACTAAGTATAAACAGGTTCATACATGGTGGATCTTATTCTAGTCACATGGCACGAAGGTCCAGTCACATGGTGGTAGAGTTAATGGCCATGACCGCTAGAGGATGTGAGTCAAATTGCCAAAAAAGTGTCGAAGATATTTTGTTAAACCATATTTCAATCATATACATTAAAATCCGATGGAAAATATATATTAAAACAAAAAATATGGCTTTTATACAATGCGGAGGTGGAAACCATGTGGCCCGATGATATAGCACGGTAGTGATGAGAACGCACAATATGTGGTTTGGTCAACACGTTGGAGCAGGTCAAGACCACCAGGGTTAGATGCCATGAGTCTATGGTTCTATAGACTATCGAGTATGCAGTTACAACAAGTGTTATCTGGTGCAGAGATGTGTCCAATGACACAGAGATGCGGACACAATTAAAAAAAAACTGTCGAGTTGTTACCATGACCATCGGAGATTGTGAACGTGGAGTACTGAGTCATCATTGCCATGGGATATGCCATCGAATCATCGAGAACAGGTAAGGAGTAGGTCCAGTTCAGGAAAAATTATAAGGATGGAAATTTATCTTAACGATTAGAAACCTTGGTGAATCTTACTAATCCATAATATGAAAACTATAAAATTCTTGGTGATATTTTAGTAAAAATATTTAAAATTCTAATGGTTTTATATAGTCTCTATAATTTTTTGGTGATTTTTAAGGTAAAATATTTTTTTTCTTATGAAATTTGGGCGAATCATTCTTAGGAAAAATTGGGAATTGGCAAATCCTTTTTAGAAAAAGCATGGAAAATTTACTTGTCTGCAAATATTAGCCCCTAAAATTTTCCCTAGTCCAGTTCACGTGGAAAATATTGTACGACTATGTGGCATGGGGTTACCACTGAAAGTAGTTCACATGATTGCGGGTTGCCATAACACTTGCTTGCCACATCGACTGAAGTTGACTTATGATATGGTTTTTCACCAAGTTATATGATAAAACTTTGGATTATCAGTGTAACAAAAGGCACCGGTTCAATCTATATGCACCATGAATAAACCTTAGGATAATACATTACATCAATGCACGAAGGATATTGTATTCGGTCCAACATTTGTAAACCATATGCATTATATGGTTAGACCATATTAAAACAAAATTTGCCAAAGTTAATAGTTGTTATAACTATAGCGCTAAGTGTAATTTTTTTATTGCACCGAGTATAAGTTTGTCCACCTAATTAAAACAACTTTCTATGTATAGCCCGGTAGGTTTGAATCTAGAAGCTGGCCAAGGAATTATAAAAGGATTACCATTACACCACTGCAAGGGGGAAGTTGAATAGTGAGCTCCAGAACATAGTCATATTAGTGCCTGTAATGTTCATTTGAGCATATCTTGGTCATACTTGGGCCTTTTTACGAAAGGAGACAGGCGTTGGAAAGATGAGATAGAGGCCTCCTTTACGAAAGTCACCAATAGTGCCTGGATGCACAGTTCAGCTAGGTGAAACTATGTGTAAAGAATAATTTCAGATCCAGTTCAGAGGTAAGCAGAGTTTTTGGCTTTCTAGAAGCATGCAAAAGCTGATTTGGAAACTTGAAGAGCCAAAACAGGGTTTTGACATGTTCTAGATTCAACGATAATACTTGTTTGTTAGTAGGAGTAGTGAAGTTCATAGAATTTTGTACCTAAATTGTGTCACTTAGACAAGAAGAGATGAGGTAAATAATCAATGTATTGATGAAACTCGAATTCTCGATTTCAGTAGAGGTCAGAGTTACTGTTAGAGACTCTGTTTTTTCTGTAAATGACAATTCCTTTGTAGAATGTCAAGTGAAATTGCGAGATTTCGCTAAAGGAGAGCGTTTCCATACTGGGGAAATAACTACAATTGTATCAGCAATTTTGATGTACCTCTTCTTATTCATTGAAATATGAGTGGCCTAACCTTTTAGAGCAGGGCTCAAAGAGGTAGCCCAAGGGGGGTGAACTCTGTCAACAATCTTGGTGTCTTTATATTTGACATTGCATGCTTATGTGTGTCATGTGGTTTTTAGATAACTTGTTCAGATGTATTAAATTACTGTTTTGAAAGGCCCATTTAAAACTTGCCAAGTGTCAGGTAGTGATCTAATTCCGCAATTTCATATCAACTATAACTTTCTTTTGTAGCGCAAGTTAGTAGGTAAGGCTCCCTATCTGGTTTGTGCTGTGAATTCATTTATTTCTTAGTTAGATTATCTATTTATATAATTTGTATTTCTATTTATCTGTAGATTAATATTTTAATTCTCTGTAAGTTTAGTTCTTGAACTTTCATACGTTCTTTATTGCAAAAGTGTGGATTCCCTATAGAGGTTCAACACTGAAGGTTTCTAAGAAAAAATGCCTTTTAAGGAATTGGAAAACTATTTGATGCTTATGCAAAACAAAGTATTGTGATCAGAGATCATAAAATTGTTTTGTAAATGTAATCCTAGTGATCATGCAAGCCTGCAACATTTTACTTTCTTCCTGATTGAATTTTATCTTTCAAGTGTAAAGTGTGGATTCCCCCCTACAAAAGTTAGGCATTGAAGGTTTAAGAATGAAAGTGCTTCTTAATTAATCATAGAATAATTTTATGACAAACAATGGAATATGATCGAAGTCCGCAAGTTGTCTTGAAAACATAAGCTCATTGATCCAACAAATATTTGTATGCCTTTAATGTTCAGTATGATAGTTCATTTTATTGCCAATGCATGCCTTGGAGCATTAGATTGTAAAATTTCTTTCATAGCTTGAGAATAATTTATGTACTAGATCCACACATATACAATGTTGGTGTTTAAATTTTTATGACCATTGATTGACAATTAAATATAACGCGATTTAAGTAGCTAAATTTCTTAATGATAACCTTTTCAAACTAAAGGAGGTTGTATACAATCAATTTTGAACAACAAACTCAAATCAAAATAGGACACTATAATGTAAATTTCCTCACATTTGATGCAGAATCTAGGAACCCTCTCAAAATTTAACAATAAGAGATGACACCAAATCTATTTTAAATATCCTTCTCAAAAATCAATTTTGAACAACCTCCTTAAACACATTTTATGTGGATAAACTTTCGAAAATCTAGGAAACCCTTCAAATTTGAGGATAGAATCTTAATATGAGGCATGTCTATCATAATAAACACATTTTAATTGAGAAAAAATTACAAAAGGACTCAAAAAAATCTCAAGAATTTTACACAATCTTCTCAAATTTGAGGAAATTTTCTATAGTATGCCTACCATATATTATTGGATATATTATCATAATGGAATAGATAAATATCATGTGATAATTGTTCTATAGCTAATTATTAAAATGTATAAATGAGTACATTATATAATAATTGTCATATGCCTATTGTTATATAATATTTGTTTATTATACTATAATCATAAATCTAATAATATATATAAAGTATATTACACTTTTATAGAGAATAAAGAAATGACGAATAGTTCTTAAGAACTTGTGTTTTTCCTAAAAAGACAAATATTCAAATATAAAGGGATTTTCCATAAA
>APFE030845251.1:25130-39599 GCA_000404065.3 Pinus taeda
TCATTAATTGACTCCAAGTAATAAACACAATTTAAGGAATAAAAGGGGGGAATAAAGAGACATCTAGGAGTAGAAATAGGGATCTTGTGAGTGAGGAAAATATTAGTTTTAATTAAAAAGATAAGTAAATAATTTTGGTGGTATAATCGATGTCGAAAATCTCTGCAATCTCTTGACAACTTCATCTCTGCAATCCGTTGAGAACTTCAGATAATTTGACATCAAATCTTCTTTCAATAGCAAGTTTCCAAAATTTTATTTACTGTCCAAATATATATCTTCAGTGCCTAACGAAGGAGAGGATTGGGTGGGAATCATGCCATTGATATCTTGTTACTTCCAACCTCCATCATTTTTTGTACCTTCCTGAAAGTAGTCCATCAACTATCTGTGCATGCAGAAATTAGAATCACAACCACCATTGTTGCATTCTCCTTCCTTCCTTTCGAGAGAGATGTGCAGAGAAGAATTGGACATCAGTCCAAAATGCTATCCACCTTGGGTATTTTGAAGGCAAAGGGAAGGCTGAATCTTGCAAAGGGAAAAGAATCTTGCCAGGGAACTGTAGATATAACTACAACATTGACTTGTACCCCATGATTTTATGTTCCTGCTAAATTTCTAGTCATTTAGCTTGGTAGGATTCTTCTCATATTTAAACGTACTTTCCCTTTCGTATGTGGAAGCTCACTGAGCTATTCCTTAAACCATCAATCCCCGACATGCCTAAGACTCACTGAAAATTTCAATGACAATTTAACAAAAAAAAATAGAACTTCCATTACGTTCACATCCAATATCAAATACAATTTTCAAGAATGCATCATGGCTCTAATAATTTAGGACTTTCCAATCATGGGTATGAGAATTAAGGACTCTGTCTAATCAGAACTAACATGGCTCTGAATCATAGTATAACTAACATGGCTCTGAATCATAGTATCTCTAGAATCAAAATAGATTGTTGGAAAATGAAGGATTGTTTAATTTGTATAATTAATTTTTCGCTACATAACTCCACACACTTCAGGGCAAAGAAGTATCACATGTTTCATAGTCTAATAATAAAACTCAACTTTTTACTTTATTACTAATATATGTTGCAAGATACACAACCTCTTCAATAGAATATGAATGTATGTATGTGCTTATGATTTTGTTCTAATTATTCTAGTTTCATGGGTATGGATGTAAACAACACTAGTTATATTGTTTAAAAAAAAAAAATCAACAATAATTATATTCACCAACTAGAAATTATGACATTTTCTTCTATAATTTCCAAAACTAAAAAATATTTCTATGTTTTAATCATTTAAAATAAATACAAAACTTTTAATGTATTTAATACAAGGTGAGTGTGATGCATTCAGTTATTGATAACTTTTGATGTGTTTAATACAAGTGAGTGTGATGCATTCAATTATACATGCAAAGGATATTGAACATAATTTTTTTTGAGATAGAATAAGAAATTTTAGAATAATAAAAAACATTTCCACTTTTCCAAAACACCATTGACAATGGATCTAACTTTATTGTTCACATTTGCATACAATCAACCACATATTTATGTACAAACAAGGAAAGGGAAATAAGACTCAAATTACATCATAGTTTAGTTACATAACTACCACTTTGTTCCAATAGACTAAGATGTGGAAGAACTTTGACCTTCACAAATGTTGTTCGTAGTAGTACTTGTACTACCCAACAAATGTGTTAGATTTGATTGGAATCTGGGAATGGCAGTGGTGCTCAAAAAAGTATCTTTGATGTTTTGCAACATGCATAGAATTCCCATCATAGTAGGTCGTCCTTGAGGAGATTCATTTGTGCAAAGTAAGCCCACATTTATCAGTGAACTAAGACAATTGACATCCTTATCTTCATCACTACATCTATTAGTCCTCCTGAATAGACTCATGTCAGCTACTTCTTGTACTCGGTTTGGGGAACTACTACCCACCCATTTTTGCAAGTTCATTCCTTCCACAAACATGTCGTGTGTGGGCTTCTTTCTAGTGAGCATTTCCAATAACACTATTCCATAGCTATATACATCGCCTTTTATTGTAACTTGTCCTCCCACTCCATATTCTGCATTCATAGATCTTCATCTTAAATTTTTTAATTCAAAATGTTAAGAAAACATAAGAAAATCATAAAATTGCTTAAGATGGTATATAGTTTAAATAATACCTGGAGGAATGTACCCTGTAGATCCTTTGAGTGCATTTGTGGAAGTGAGAGATCCATCTTCATTACTTGCAAAACATATAGTAGAAATGCCAAAGTCTATTAAATATGCAGTCATATCTTCACCCAACAACACATTGTTGGGTTTCAAATCACAATGAATCACCTGCACAAAACAATGGTGATGGAGATACGCCATGCCTTGGGCGATGTCTATTGCTATATTCAACCTTTGAATCAGATTCAAACTACTTTGTTCTCCATCATCAGGATATAACCACTTTTCTAGGCTTCCATTTGGCATTAATGGAAATATCAAAGCTTTGATTTGGAGATCTGAATAACATGTTATGACCCGAATCAAATTTCGGTGTCTAACTTTACCCAAAACTTTGCACTCTCTATCAAAACTCTTTTGAGCCCCTTCATTTTCTAGATTGAGAATCTTGACAGCCACCATTGTGCCATCATTCAAAATCCCTTTGTACACTTTGCCAAAACTACCAACTCCTAACAAGTTGGCATAACTAAATTCATTTGTTGCGATGACGAGCTCTCCATAGGAGATTCTCCGATGACCCACATTTAATGTTGGAGCAGTCTCTTTCTGAATATGTCTCTTGCATTTTCGTCTCCACAAGATTGCAAGAAACAAACACAATACAACTTATGCTACAACAAAAACAAGTGCAATAACTCTTTTTAGATTTAGAACACTCTCATGTTTATGAGCATAGCATGGTGGTAGATTTACCCAAGGTCCACATAGAGCAAGATTTCCCATAAATGCAGTGGCGGCAATCTTTTTGAAAACTCCCTCTTTAGGGACTTCTCCTGACAACTTGTTAAAAGAAAAATTCAAGTGATGGAGCATTGTGAGATTTTCTAGCAATATGGGTATTCCACCTGACAAATTGTTGGACGAGAGATCTAGGTCCTAAAGGCTGAGAATTTCACTGAGGGACAGTGGAATTGGACCTTCAAGTGTGTTGCAAGAAACATTAAGATATTCTATTTCTTGGCAACTTCCAAGTGCACTTGGAATGTAACCAGTTAATTGATTTGCAGAAATATCTATAGCTTGAAGCTTATTGAACTTTCCTAGTGCTAAAGATACATGGCCATGTAATAAATTGTTTGACAAGTTGAAATAGAAGGCTAAATTTGCAAGGCCTGCAACTTGTGGAGGTATGTTCCCAGTAAGTTTGTTGTATGATAGATCTAGCAGTAGTAAGTTCACACATTTCCCTAAATTTGCAGGTATATTTCCTGATAACTGGTTATGGTTAAGATATAAATAACTTAGCCGCTGGAGGTTGGCCACAAAATCAGGGATTCTTCCAGAGAGATTATTCTTAGAGAGATCTAAGAGCCCTAAGGTTTTTAGCTGCCCAATTTCCATAGGGATGTTTCCTTGTAAATTATTGGAATCCATATATAACCTCTCCAACTTCTGAAGCATATTAACTGAAGAAGGGATGGATCCTGTAAAAAAATTAGTTCCTAAACCAAGGAATGTTAAACTTGTTAGGTTTCCAATTTGTGGAGGTATTCCTCCTGCTAATTCATTGGAACTCAAATCTAACCAGTAGAGTTTTGTAGAGAGGTGGCCTATAGAAAACGACAATTTCCCTGTGAGACTATTCCAGGATAAGTCTAAATCTTGTAGATTGGAACAGTTACTAAGAGCAGTAAGAATGGGGCATCTTGTGGTGTTGCCGCTAATAAGGTGATTGCCGCCCAACAAAAGCCGCCGGAGATGTGTCAATTTACCCAACTCCATGGGCACTATTCCGCTGAGTTGGTTGAGTGATAAGTCAATCAATTGAAACTTTGTACAATTGAAAAGGGAAGAAGGAATGCTGCCGCTCAGGTGATTAGTACTCAGATAGAGTTCCTCGGTACACAAGTCCAACGGAATGTGTCCCGTGAAATGGTTCCACCCCAGAGAGAGAACGCTGAGCTGGCTTAGCATACCCAATTCTGAAGGAACACTGCCGTGAAGGTTGTTGTGAGGCAATTCTAAGTACTGCAAAAAGGATATGTTTCCCAAGCACTCCGGGATTGTTCCCGTCAAATTGTTAGTTCCCAAGGCCATGAATAGTAGGTTGGGGAGAACACATAGTTGTGGGGGAATGTTTCCTGTGAGATGGTTAAAGGAGAGAATCAAGATCTGCAAACTGCGACACTTACTCAGAGTGGGTGGAATGGAACACTGAAGTTGATTGAGGGACAGGGAAAGCTCCTTTAAGCGAAAGAGGGTTCCCAATTGATAGGGAACGTGGCCGTGGAAACTGTTATTGCTAACATCAAGTATGGTAAGAAAGGAGAGATTGGCGAGAAGGGGAGAGATTGTACCTTGTAATCCCATGCTTGAAACATCGAGGGAAACGACTCTCTGCCTGCGCCTGCTGCATATGATACCCTTCCACTGGCAGAATGAAACATTTCGCATCCAAGACGTGGCTAATGATTGGTAGGGATCATATGTGATGGCAGACTTGAAAGCAAGCAGAGCGTGTTGATCAGAAACATTGGTGAGACGAGGGAAATGGGCGATGGGTGTAGAAAACACAAAAGGAGGATTGAGAAAGAGAATGAAAGAAAGGGTGGCGAGGAGAATGAATGAAACACATTCTGAGAAAAGAGAAGGAACGTAATAAATCTGCATTTCTGGAATGAAAATGGAGGTTGGTAGTGTAGCTATATAGCAGCATAATTGCCAGAAGAATCAATTCTTTCCGATATCTTCGAGTTTGTTCGATAATTGCTGGAAGAATTCAAAAAGAGGACCTTTTTTAAGTTTGAATAAAATGGACTGTGAGAAAAGTAAGAATTAATAATCTCTTTCCTGGCCTGGAGATCTTTTCCTTTTAACCTTTAGATGTGAAATACGACATCGAGAATCACATCTTTCCGATAGCTTCGGGTCCCTTAATTTTCCAAAAAAAAAGAGCGCACTCACATCAATTAAATCCAACTTTTCCTTTCAACCCTTAGATGTGAAATATGACATTGAGAATCACATCTTTCCGATAGCTTCGGGTCCCTTAATTTTCCAACCAGAAGAGCGCACTGACATTAACGCCTGTTTTCTGTTGGAAGAGAATCAAATTAAGAAAAGCACAAACTTTTTCGAGATCTTCGGGGCGGTTAATTTTCCATTTTCCACAAAGAAGATGAATAAAGAATATCACTTTTTTATAAAATTAATCACACAGCATTAGTTGCATAATTCGGGCCATAAAATTAGTATTTACAAAGCGGCCCAAATTAAAATACTTCCATTTGATTGAAGTTTGAATAAATTAACCTACCCTTTAAACGATGACGATTTACTTTTCCGTAAAATAAGGGAAATAATGCAGCATTTGCACTCCCCAGCGAGTAGAATGAAATATTACTTAAAAGCATTAAAGTAAATCAATTGAAAGTCAATATGACTTAAAACATTAAAGTAAATATTTCTTCCATGTACAGCACTAAAAAAAATATATATATTAAAAATATAATATACTCTAAAATAAAGTTAAATTCCATATCATTAATCACAAGTCTTTCTCTTTGCCTCTCAATAAACGAAAGTAAAAAATCCATACAATTAATCATAAATCTTTCTCCTTATCCATAGCCTCTTCTTTTTAGTGCCCAATGTGAAATACCAAATTTAATAAAATAAATTAAAAAATTCTGAATATTTTGTTAATTGTAAAAAAAATAACAAATAATATTTTTGAGCTATTTTGAAATTTCAATTGCTTATTTTTTTTGCTAACTTATTTCTAGAATACTTACTTCAACCTCTCTTTCACTTCTAGTCTTTTCCAATTGAGTTCTTAACTCAATGATTTCTTTTTTAAACGTGTTTCCTTCTTCTTTGAATACTGGAAGAGTTTCCTCATATCGTTTGCTTGACTTTTCAAGATCATATTTTAGAGAAATGATTTTTGCTTCAAGTCCTCTACTTCTTTCTTTAAGTTCCTTGGATGTTGTATATTTTTCATTCACTTCGTTTCTTAATGATGTTACTTCATCCTGAAACCTTTGACATTGATCTTCCTTTTCCTTGTACGTCTTCCTTATTTTGTTTCCATCTTGCAAATGAGTCTTCAACATGGTAATCTCTTCTTTGTAGGTACAATCCCTTTTATCAAATAGATTTGTTGATCTCTGATTCTATCACTGAGCCTTGTAACCTCTACTTCTAGGGCCATTAGATTACTTTCACTTTTACCCATAAGATAAGATTCATTTGATTCACTGTCATATTCACTATCTTCAATATTCCTTCTTTTGCTTTGTCATCTTCATTCTTGATCAATACAAAGCAATGTGCTTCTCAATCTAAATATTTGATTCCATCTATTAGTGCACATGATATAAAATATTCACTTTCATAGTTTCTATTGTAGCTTTTGCTATCATCTGTCACATAATTGCTTCAAAAGATATAAAAGCCTCCTAGAGAAAGCCTTTGGGTTGATATGAGACCAATGGCTAGGAAAAGAGAGAGGAGTGCTTATGAGACCAATGGCTAGGGCATGAGAGAGGAGTTCTTTTGAATATTATCAGAGGTATTTCACCTCATATGTCACTTAGTTTGAAAATAAATAACTAAGGGGCTTGGTTCAATAATCCTTCATTAAGGTAAACTCAAGAAAACACATATATCTAAACACTCATGGGGTAAATATAGCTAATCTCAAAGACGATTATCTTGGTTCTAGTGGCTGACACACAATAATAGGCAGCTTAAAAATGTTGTTGTAGTATAGGTGAACAAGAGGAAGGAAAGGAGGGGAATTGATGCAAAGGGTTGGACATAACACAAAATCCTAAGTAACAATATCCAACAAAAATGCAGAAACAGTGGAGCGCGAATTGAGGCCTCAAACTCTATGCCTCATGAATACATTTTTCACCAAATAACATTAAGCAAATGTATGAACATTACTGGTACTGTAGGCTATTACATAACACAAATAAATATGTAGTTAACATAGGTACTATTACTACTTAGCAGAAAATATACAACCATGAATGAGAGTGAAACCAACAGATTCATTACACTATTTTAGAGGAAGAAAAACATACGTGAAGTGATATGCAGAGGATAAAACATATTGCACATTCCTCTGATAGGAATCAACAAAACAATTTCATTAACCTTCAAGAGGGAGTCCAAAACACCAGTCCATTACATTTAGCAATTGTATAGCTCAAGTCCCTCACAAATAACAAAATTGAACCAAATTGGAACCACCAAATTCTCAATTCTTCGGTCCAGAATTCTGGAACCTGTGTTAAGTCTTGCTTCCCTTTTTTTATAAGGAGAGGGAGAACTTGAAAAATAGTTACATAATATCTCAGTTTGAGCTCCAGTTGTCTGATTGACTAGCTGTCTTGGCATCTAAAGGCTCTGTTGTCTAAATGATTACAAAGGATTTGATTCCTTCTTTAAAATGCAGGAAATTACAAAAGGAAAACTGAATGATGGTTGACTAAAATATCTCCCTGTCGTTCCTATGATGGCCTCTGATCATACCACATCTATGCCACAACGATTCAATTGCTTCGCCTGTCGTTTTCTGCCTTAATTGCTTGTACTTACCGCTTTCTAGAGCCGAGAGCGATCAATTGTGGTGGCCTTGGTGTTGTCGTTGAATCATAGCTTCCGACTCATCCATCACGTAACTCCCTCTATTTCACTATTATATTTCTATATGCCCTGTAATATAGCCATAATGTTATATCATATTTTTTCCTCATCAAGACTTTTACTCTTAAATACATTACAAAATAGTGAGTTCTAATATCCTTTGGCCCCTTTTTTAGCCCCTTTCTACATTTCTTCATCATAGAACCGAGGGCTGTGACCTGGTGCTTAGCCTTAAGGCGCTAGTGGATTTTGTTCCCATCAGGGGCCATTTTTCCTTTATAAAGTGCTCCGTGCCCCTGGTCCTTTAAGTTCTTCTAGACCATGCGCTCGCCCTAATATTGGAGCCCCTCTCATCGGTAGTTTCCAATTGGGGAAATAAATTTGGATTTGTGACAATTTAAGTCTCCAATATGAAACCTATAATGTTCCATAATCACTCCACCAGGCACTTCCTTAGTGGTGACACGTGTCACCCATTTTTCTCCCTTACGCCCCTCTAAACAACAAAACTATCTGCCGCATGGGCTACCATGCTGCCACGTCATGGTGACTTCAAATGTCATTGTAACTTTATCAGAACCAATCATATGTTTCAATGTGTCTTTAGCGGAGCCAATCATATTACGCCACATCTGGCTTATTAGAACCAACCATATGTTACCATGTGTTCCACTAGAGGAGAGAGAAAAGGGCCCATACACCTTTGGTTTTCAATGGAATCCTTTGTTAATCTATATTTGAGTCCTTCGATGATTTTACGCTATCAGCACATTACCCCTGTCACAATGTTTAAAAGGTTGTCACCTACAAAAGTCCTGATTCTCGATTGTTGATCTTTTAATGTTGCAATATTTTGATGCGCAAATATGCTCCAAGCTCCGATGTTCAATTGTCGATATGCTAGGGTCCTGTATTAAATGTGGACCGCCTTTAGCTATACTTTCCACAATTTTTGGACACATCACACATTGTTGAGTAGCTGATACCAATAGAGCTTAACCAAAACTACATTGAATACATCACAACTGATCAGATCATTGACATATAGATCAAGAACACTTGCCAATAGAGGATCCAACTATATCGAGTTGTCAAATCTAGCCAACTCCTACACCAAGGCAACTGGCACACTAGGGACCAAGTTCAACGGAAGTTTTCCCATGTCATGGAGGAGCTCAACACAATGGGGACCATTGCTTCCTAAGTGGGGAGGAATGATCTAGGTAGATATTGGTGGCCACCTACCTATTCCACTTGGAACCCCAACACTGATTCTTTTCAAATTCCATAATTCTAGCAAAAATTTCTATTTTTCGAAGTTTTTTAGGTCTTGAACTTCCAGAGCCATTTTGAGGCCTTAAACGACATTTTTTTAAAAATGTGCCAAGCTATGACCCTGTAGGGCATGGCCTTCTTGATAATAAAAAAAAATCCTCAGATATATCTTTCTAAAGAGGTATCGTGCATGGGAAACGAAGATAACATGCGAAAAGTACGACCTTGAGAAGCTGGTATTCCAATTAATGCTAGTGAGGCCAACAAAGTTTTGGTGCTTCATCTCCTAGGGTTAGGTATTTGGATGAATGGGCAACTAGCAGTGTTAATGTGAGGATATTGGTTCTAAGAACTAAGCCATGCCTTCATACCAGACCGTTACCTAAGAATGATTCATTGGTAGTTTTGTATTACATTTATAAAAAGCCATATGACAAAGCTCCAAATGTTGGAAAATTGTTGTTGGAACTCAAAAAAAAGGTTGTTCAGCTCGAACAACTACCAAAAATTGCACTTCAACCAATATTTCATCACACCAAATTTAAATAAATATGGTCCATTTTTAACTATTTTGTATGGAAAGTAGGATCAATATTAGATTTGTTTGCATATATGTGTAAGGGTTGAACTTCCCCATGATTGTCTTTGCTCCCATTTTTTTTTTAATCAAGGATCTATATTCTCTTAAATAGTAGCATGTTTTCAAGTCGTCTTTCCTTTTAATATATATAATCAAATTCATTTCTATCTTACATATTTGTTTCCCATTTTACGTTGCCAATCACAACCTTTGATCATTTTGACAATGTAGCCACATAGCTCAATGTTATTGGCTTTCTCTTTTCTTTGTAAAAGGACAAAGGTGACATCATTTTCAAAGATTGAAAATATAAATAAAATAAATGATAAACTCTACTTCATATATCACCCAGTGTCTAGTTATAGAACCCAAGTTTGAGCGTTATCCATCTTAAGAACAATACGAAGTTTGAGAACTAAAATCAAGCTATAGTTATTTCTCAAAGTCAATTTTGTGCCTCAGAAAAGGCACACATTCATTTTAGTCTCTATCACTGGCATGTATTTTTTCTCTTATTTTCTATTATTTAAGCCTTACATAAACCCTTCATTGTGGCTCCCATGTTGAGCTTCACTTATGTAAAACTAATGCATGGAGTGATAAAGGTATATCTTGGGCCTATGTAAAAGACAAAATGGGCTTCAAATGCGGTTTCATGATTTTAAGTATTACAACTAATACTTAAAATTAGTGATTATTATTTCTTATGTAATTTTCCTGTATCGTTATATTATGTGTTCATGAATAACCTTTCCTTTTTTCTTAAAAAAATTCATATAAGAGCCAGTCCCTTTCCCTTGTTTCGTACACTCCCCTGTGAATGTTTTATTTTTCACCAAACATTTACATAATTCAAGATGTTAAGGCTTGTTATGATTTATTGATAGGTATACTAATGATAGAAGAGCTTCATTTGTATACAATTTTTTGTGCGCTACAATATATACAACATGATTATTTTCAGCAGAGGTGGCCATGGAAAATGTAGACATAATAGAGGTGGAGGGCCAAATCCATTGAAAAGAGGAAACAAAAGGCTCAAGTTTTCAATACATTTGGATGCAAATTCTGAAAAGTTCAACCAATTATTACAAATTGGTTTCCTCAATTT
Source organism: Pinus taeda (assembly GCA_000404065.3). NCBI lineage: Eukaryota > Viridiplantae > Streptophyta > Pinopsida > Pinales > Pinaceae > Pinus > Pinus taeda. Next base: position 35,955 of record APFE030845251.1, read on the forward strand.
ATCTCGCTAACAAGCATATTGTCCACCTCCTCCACACAGTGGCAAAATTCAGTGGCCCACACAGACAAATGTGTGGCTTCATCCTGGAGAAGTTGGGTGGTATGAATACAGATGTTCCTGACATGCAAAAAAAAGTATGATAAGATGCATGAGTCAAAGGAAGAAGATGTATCGACATGTGGTATATATAGAACAACATGAAGAGGTACAATGTGTAATTAGGTTTGGCCAGTATCATACTTAGGGAAAATATGTGTAATCTTGTTGGGGGAGAAGAATGAACTCGATTAGTGTCAAGGGGATTTCTTAAAGTTAGTAGCCATCGAATGCCTTAGCAATGTTTGGCACAATTTCCATCAATGCCAAAGGGGGAGATTGTAGGAAAAAATGTAGGCCTTGGAGAATCTTTGACAAAATGTTTTCCTTAGAGATTGTTGGAAAGATTGATCGACATAATGTTCTCATTGATGTCAACTATCTCACTATTGACAAGTATGAATTCATTTATGTCAGCGAGAGTTGGATGGTAGTTAAGGTATTTAGTTGAGAACCATCATAGTAGTAGGATAAAGTGAAGAATTCCTAAAACTTATGCCTATGGTTGGTGAAGGTATGTTGTAGAGGTCACTTTGTTAAAGAAAATTTTGTGCATAGAAACCCAAGTTAGGTGCCCCCACAAAGTGCATGGATGGATAATCCTCAAAGATACCTTTCCAATGGTATATTTCACTTAAGAAAGATCCTAAGAATTGTAGATATAGTGTGTTTTGAAGTTAGGTGGTTAGGTTTAATGTTGAAGTTCAGAGTCTGGGCCCCTTATGAAGAAAATAGGTTATCTATGGCTAAAGTGTCGAACTTCAAACAATTTGGACTGATATAGATGTTCGGGCCAGGTAAGTTGTTCAAGGATGTAGGTTCAAAATATTCCCAAACTCAAAGTCATTTTAAAATTTCATGTGCTTTGTCCACAAATAAAGTGTCGAACTCTGAATAGTTCAGAATCATTTTTATGTTCTGGCGAGGTAAGTTGTTCAAGGATGCAGGTGCAGAAGAGTCCTAAACCAAAACTCATGGTCAAAGTTCATGTGTTGGTGAAGTTCCAAAGTATGATGGGAATTCATCTCCGAAGGATTGTTTTAAAGGAAACATAAGAAAAGAAATTAGACCCAGTCTTTCCTCTCTATAAATTTTTGATGACATGGCATGATAATGTGGTTATTAAAGTACGTATAGGTGCCGCCAAATAGACCGAGGTGATGACATGGAATGTTGGAGAAGTGACACATGGAAGGAAAATATGGAGTCTTTAGATGGAAAAGTGGCAAAATCCATTTGACATGTGGCATCATTCAGATGTCGCAGTGTGGCATGATGACATCACCATGACATGAGAAGTGTTGTTAGAAAATGATGTGGCATAGTGTTGGGATTTGAGTTAGCAGATCAGGTTTTTATAAGATTTCCTTTGTTTTATAATTTCTAACATTATACTAAATTCCAGATTGTGGGACCCATAACAAGCATTAATTCGAGACCTCATCGTTTAGGTGATTTTATCAAGCATAACAACAAAAAGGTCCAAACCTGAACTCAAGCATAAGCACATCAATCGTAAAGAACATGGTCACATTTTTGGTCATATGGAAAAGATGCTAAAGTCTCCAAGATTTTAGTTAGTTATAAGTTGGCGCCGAGTTCAATTATGAATTAAAATATTTTGTTACATAGTTGTACAATGGAGAACTACAAGAACAAAGGATTTAATTTGTTGATGACAACTCATGGATAATGGCCATTTGTGAGGAAATTAAATTATGAACATTACACAAATATATAAAGAGTTTAGCAAAAGAAGGCTAAGAGAAAGTGTGAGATATTGTAGTGGGTAATAATTAAAGATAATATTTTACACTCTCTAGCTTAGAATAGGGAACCAAGACTATAGAATCATAAGTTCATAGGCTAGATGTGAGCTAACCGAGAGATGAATTTCCTCCTCAAGTAGTAGAACATTGAATGAAGTGCTTATATCAAGGTTATTGAGGAGCGAATGAAGATCCTATTCTCGACCAATGTGGGATTTTTCTTTTAAAAAAATCCACAGGGTCATGAAGTGCAGAAGCAACCAGATTGGGAACGTAAATTGCATAGTGAGAGAAACAGAGCATGATAGAAAGTGAATTGTTGAAGTTTACTGTTGTAGATGGTGGTAGTGTGTGCTTGTAGAAGAAGTAGAATCTTGGTGATATAGAGGAGCTACAGTAGGGAGGTGGGTTCAGGAAGGAAATGGAATTATTAAGAAATAGAATAAAGTAATATTGATAGAGGTACGAGTTTGAAAATCCTATGAAAAGAATAGATCCAATTGGAAAAAGTAGTTTGGTGCCTGCGAAAATTTGAAGTTGACACCTCTAGAAAGTTGGTGCTTGCAAATATCAAGGGGTTGGGGCCTTCTGGGAATGGGTGCTCACAAAAGAATTAATGTAATTACAATTAGTGCTTTCAATTTACATCATAATAAATAGAAGCTTTGGTGGTTTTTCTCCCAAAAGGGTTCCCATTTTAAATAACTGTATATATGTATGAATGTATAATTGATGTCTATAGATTGCAGTTGATTAATTGATTGATTAATTAAATGAAAAAAAATTATAATTACTGATTCACCCCCGCCCCCTCGGGAATTGCACTTTAATTAAAGAAAAAACCTACTTTCTGAGATCTAAATATTTCAATTCATAGTCATGTAATGTTTTTCTCATTCATAAAATACGAAGTTCATTTCCTTTTATATTATTTTGAGTAAGTTAAGAGGAAATAGTTTCATTCAAAACAAGGGAGTAGAGTATGAAGTCTCGTTCAAAATATCGACTTGTTAGTAGTAGGGCTATTTTAATTTCTTGTTTAATATTTGTGAAACCAATTTGCGTGTATGGATTCCATTCAAAATCTTGATCCTCTTTTAATAGCTCTTTAATTCAATTCAATATTGAAGCAAAATCCGGTATCAATCTTCAAACAAAATTTACCTTCTTGAAGAAAGATTAAAATCCCATTTGGGAAGTTAGAGGTTGCAAATTATTTATGGTTTTAACTCTATCTATATCAAATATTATTCCTTCTTTTCTCACAATATGGTCCAAAATATTTCCTTTTGATACTTTAAACAAATGGTTCCTCAGATTAAGATATATGCCATACAACCTACAATGTTGGAAACTTGTCTCAAATGCATGATATGTCATTCCCTTAATTTTGAATGGATAGTAAGATCATCATGGTAATCTTCAATGAACTTATTGATCATCTATTTAAATGCATAACCCATATGTCCTTCTAATGTAGCTCTAACATTTTTTAATCCAAAGGGAGTCCTAGCATATGAAAATGTCCCTCACGGTGTTACAAAATTACTCTTGTATTGATCATATTCGACAACTAACACCTAATTCTATCTAGCGGACCCATCAAGTATTGAAATTAAAGCAAAACCTTGAGGAGAATTTATGTATTTAGTAGGGATAGTTATATTTCAAAGATGCTTTACTAATATCTAAAAACTAAACACAAATCTAAATACACCATTCTTCTTTTTTACTACTATAGCATTGGAAATCAACTTAAAATCTTTGTTGGAAATATAAT
>APFE030845251.1:44861-59683 GCA_000404065.3 Pinus taeda
GGATGGTATGCCTCATGTAGCTGTGTAGACCACCAATGTACTTCAACAGAGTCTCTGGTGAGTCTAATGAGATTCCTATAATCAATGCTCTCTTTCTAAATTCTTGAGTGTACCCTTGCACACTTTGCCCTTTCAATTTCTGAAGAGTTTGCCAACTCATCATGGCTTGTTGCATATAGGCCAATGGATAGAATTTCTTTTTGATTACAGAAACAAATTCACTCCAGACAGAGAGGGTCTTACCATGTATTTTCATGTCAGCTTGGGTTTTGCCTTCCCACGAAACCAAGGCAGTGCCTCCTAGGCGTAGGCTTGCCAGCTGAATCTTGCTCTTGTGTGATTCAATGTTCTGTACTATGCAATAAACATCAATTTTTCTAATCCAATTGTCCAACTTCTCTGCATTTTATTCTCCATCATATATATGCAAATCAAATTTAACATCTAGCTTGATTAAAGATGCCTTCTTGTTATGCACGGGGCTATTAGGAGGGGTGAGGAAGCTTTCCTCTTTCCCTTTTCCTTTGGAGTGGTCATGGAAGTAAGACTCATCTTCTTCTTTGTCTTGTTTAGAGCTTGATGAGTCTTCATCCTTATGTTTTCTAAAGTCCCTACACATTTCTTCTACCATGGACTTCATAGCTAGGAAACTTTCTATGAATTGAGGGTCTGGGCCCACAGAACCTTCCTCTAAAATTGTCTTCCAAGGATAGACTCTCCCAATTTTAGGATTAATTTTGACCAACTCTCCTTCTCATAATTTGAGCTTTGATCTAGTGAGCATTCAACAGCTAAACCAACACAAGCTTGTCTAACCTTTCAACCTAAAGCTCTGATACCACTTGATCTGAAAATCACCCTATGAGTGATCTCAGTTAAGAATTATTAATTGAAATTATTACAGACTTATGTGCTGGTGTGTGTCCATGTTATTTTAGGCGACGGATTGATCAGATTGCAAAATTCACAAACACTGGAAAATGGAAAACAACAGAGAAATGCAGTAAGCAAATAAAAGAACACAAGAAATTAATAAGGGGTTCACCCTATCCTCCAAGGCTACATCTCCGGTCCAGCTCTCAATGGTGGCCTTCTTTTATTGTGTCTTGAAGTAGAGAATTACAATGAAGGAGCTCAATATGAGTCTCTTGAAACAGAATTTGCTTGGTAGGGTGGTTCTTGGATGCCCAAGCCACTAGAGTACATAGACTCTTTTCCTTACCAGCTCTTTGACCTCTCTGGTCTTTAATGGAAGAAGCCCAATGTGGTGCTCAGTCGTGAAAGATCCTCTCAAGGATGGCTTGAATCTCTCAATCTCTCTAGCACTTGACGCTGCCTTTGGTTTGCTCGACCCACTGTCTTCTTTTTGCTTTTTGCTTCACTGTCTTTTCTTCATTTTCTTTGTCTTCTTCCTTTTCTTCCCCGTCTTCCTCTTGGTGTTTGGTGTCTTCTGCTTTGTCTGTGCATGGCTTTAAAGCCATTCGTTCTTATGGCTATTCGATTCCCCTTCCACCTTCGTCAGATTGCCTGTTATAGCTTCGCTTGGGATTCCCTGTCTCGATGTCATCATGAGGCTCACAGTGAGTGGACACTTGTCCACCTACAAACTGCACCAGCTTGCTTCGTCGGTTCGGTTTTTCAATTACGTCGTCGAATGAGTCATCTACCACCTTGGTGGTCAAATCAGATGTCAAATTATTATAGATTGCGGCTTAACCCCTTGTTGATTCTGGCTTTCCCATCGGGCGGAATCTCAGCCATTAGATCTGGAGCCCCTAGATCCAACGCCATTTTCTCATTTCGCGCGATTGACTTGATCGACCATTAGCACTCGATGAGCGACGGTTTTCTCTCTCCTCCGCCTGCCATGCATCAGGTGCTTAGTGGAATCGCTCCTTTTTCGCCAAATCTGCTTACCGCCCAAGGGTGCCCCCAATAAATACCGCCCGTTTTTGGAGCGCAAGTCCCACCTTTCCCTTTATCCTTTTTTCCCCACGACTTTCCTAGCTCTCATGCGATCGAGCGCTCGAGGCCTCTCCTTCTCGAGGGGTTTTGACCAACGATGCGCAATTAGCACTAATCGCGCATCAAAAACTGCCTCCTTTTCCCAATCCAGGCTTCCTAGGGGCTAGTTTCACCTCCTGCGTAGTCTCCATGGGCCTCGGTCAGTGCGCTTTGACCGAGGTCTTCGTTGTTCCATGCTTCTTGCTAAGTGCCACTATTTAGAGGTGTTTCTGATCGTTGCTCTTAATTCTTTGAAGTCAAAGTTTTGTCCCGATTTGATACAGTCATGGTTCTCTGATTTTTCTTCATGGATCCAATTCGGATCAATAGGAAAGGATTTTTATTGAATTGATAGCATAAATATTTCCTCTAACTTCACAATATTTAGTGCATTCTAACCCCAAGGACCCTATTGTTGAAAGGCATGATATTATTTGTGGCTATGTTGCATACCATGCAATTATGCACAATAGGGATTTAATTTTCAATAGGAATATAAAAAGTGTAAGCCTTTCCTCTTACTCTTTGTTGAAATTAATTGGGTCTTTCATGACTACCAACCAAAGCTACGTCTATTCTTAAATTTGATGGACCTATGTTCTCCAAGATTTTAGTAAGTTCTCCCTTTTTTGAGGTAGTCAAGAAGAGAAAGAGTGATTTGCAACTTCCTAAATGTATCCAATATTGTAAGGCAATTTTGTTGTGGTGTTATCTTCTTCCTTTATCAAATATGGAGTTCCTTGTTGTGATGTTGTTTGAGGTGAATTATAATATGTTTTCCTTAATCGACTTAATTATCTAGTTTGAGTTTGCTTGTTTGAGCTTTTGTCTAAACCAAATTTTCTTGGTATTCTTTAGAATTTTATAGTTCAACAAATTCATCATGAGTAAGAATATACATATTTTCTTCATATTGCATTGATTCTAAGATATGAGACACTTAAATTATTTCAACATTAATGGATATAAATATTCTTAAGTTTCTTCAAACACATCATCTTATCCTAACACAACTACATTTGGATTTCGCATGAAAGGTGCTTTTGGTCTACGTACTTCAAGTCTTTGACTTCTATCAGTTCATTCTCTAGGGTTTGGTAGTCATCGTTCTTTCTTCATGGAACAATTTTTGTGAAATAATATCATTGCTTCTCTTGAGACAAGTAATCTCATTTTGCAATTTTTCTAGTGTGTAATTAATTTACACAATGTTTTCCACTTGTTTTGTTCTTGGTACTTTATATACAACATTTCTTATGTTGGAGGTTGTCCTAAAAAAACTTCTCGTCCAACTCCTTGGTCGTCAAAACTACTTCTCACAATTCCTTGATCTTGTAAAATTCCTCTATCAATTGATTGATCTTGTATCAACCTTGATAAGGAGTAAGGATGAGAATATAGCGTTATCTTAGATGCTCCCATCTAGACATGATGCCTACAAATTTCAATGATAACATTTGAGGTAACAATACCCCCCCTTGTTTTTAAAGAGAGGTCACTCCCCTTTAACAAAGAACTTTCAAATTCAAGAAAATATAGAAAACGACAGAGGCTTGAGATAGGACCAAACATTAAATATTCACAATGAGATAATACATATTGATATAGGAATTAAATAAATTTTTGAAACAAACAATTTCCAGCATAATTTTGAGTAAAGAATCAAACATTTTGACATAAGAAAGTAATCGTGGAATGCATTTACAAATAAATTTAAAAGACATTTTCATTCAGACTCATTGGGATGAAAGGAGTTGCCCTCTTACAATATTCAAGCTTAAAAGTCAAATTTGAAAGATTACACTAGAGTTTGACTCTTGGTAGTTCTCGAAGGAACCTCTAAAAAATATTCAAGTGTTTAAATAAGATATATATTATTCTAGAAATTAAAAATGCATTCATCCATTTAAGGATAGGGGGGGCTCCCACTAACAGTATAATAAAGAAAAAATAGTGTTGGAAAAGCCTCTATTTTGTGTTGAAGACTTCTTCCATTTAAAATACTTGGCATGTTCATAAAACCTAACAATTGATAATGTCGATGAGTTATCTTGAAGTCGGTACCTTCTTTAAATTATCTTCGAGCAATTACCTAATGGAATTTTGTAAAGATGCAATGGTGACTTCTTGTTTCACTCAAACTTGAAGTAACTCATCTTGAATGCCTTTTAAATCATAACCAACTTGATGTACTATGTCAAATTGGTCTTTCTTGCTAATGAAATGAATTAATCACTTTTCAATTTTCTCTTTCAGGTAATCAACAAGTTTGTTGAAGTCATTCACTCATTTGATCCTAGCTATGATGGCTATTTAAGTCAATGAGAAATGTGCCTAATTTAATACCATGCATCTTAAGTCACATGAAGCATGCAATGGCCTTAACGATCTAATGCATCTTGAGAAAATGTCAAGAGGAGAATAATGAATATGAGAATTGAATATCAGATGTTACCAAGGAATTCCTCTAGTATCTGCATGCAACAAGAGAGAAAGTGTACGAATTCCTAGGTAGGGAATCATGTGGGAAAGACTACAAGGTAATGTAGTAGGAATTCATGCCAGAGGAGCTCATGTTGGAGGAGAAGTGAAGAAAAGGCATGTTGTAACTTGCATCAATGAGAAAATGGGTAAGTATAGGAAAAGGTATGATTTATATGTTGTTGAAATGAGGGTACAAATTTCAAAATGTGAGATGTTGTCGCAAGATGACTTGAATAAAAATAGGGTATGCAACCTACATACACAAAAACAACTAAGTGTGGTGGATTTTCTGGATTGTGATTAATGCAAGAGGGTAACATAGAAAAGTGTTTAACACCACAAAAATGGAAAATTTATTAAGTATCATAAAAAAGCAGAGAGTCGGCAATAATATAGAGTGAGAGAAGACACATACAACTTATCAATACTTGTTAGTCAAAAAGACTCTTAAACAAAAGCATTGTCGAGATGAGAATGCCAAAAATTAGATAATTGAAGTGGGGTAAACCAAAAAGGAATGAAAAATAGAATAGAAGCATTCTCGTAATAGCAAAAAATAAAAAAACATTTGGTTCATAATAGATCCACATATATTCTCTAACATCATAGTGATATATTATTTTCATTCATTGTTTTGAAGCTATGAATGATGTAATTACTTATTATACCTACTAGGGATAGGTATATGGCGAATAATATCACCTTGATGACTTGATAGATATCACATTGACAACCTATTAACTATTTTGACTTGTCTTTATATCACTCGTTTAACAAATTTTTTTTTTGCAAGCAACAATAGTTATTTGTGGACAAAACAACATGAATGTGTTAAGAGAGAACTAGGGAGACCATTTGCCCAAGAGAGGGAACCCAAATGGTATCTTAAAGAGTTTTGAACAAGAAGTGGTAACATAGAGATAGAAAGAAAATTGAACATGACTAAAACAAAGAGGACAAGAGAAAAATTGGGGAGACCAGCTTCCCATGAAAAGGAAACCAAACATTCTCCCTAAGAGTTCAAAGCCATAATGGTTATAAAATGACACCAAAACAAAGTAAACATAATTGAAACATAAATAACATGCAAAATTAATACTTTGATAAAGTTTATCTAGGGAATTTAGCATGCCTATTTTGGCATGCCTTGTCCTCATAAGTCTTGGTTTGGGTGAGATGCACTTGCTTCCTAGGAACCTTACCTTGCAGAGTTTTTTCCTTCCTAGCCAATTCTTGTTGGTCCAGGTAGAGGAAGGGGTTATCTTATCCTTTAGGAATCCAAGGGGAACACTCCCATTCAATCAATTCCCCCTAGTGTATGATTTTACTTTTCTTTGTGAGGGCTCCCCTTTTGTTTTTCCCTCAACACCGAACTCACTAGATAAGTTCATCACTTTCCTGACTGGTTTAGGTGAGATTTGACTATTGACCACCATTTTTTTATTGGCTTGAGGTTCTTTGTGAGTAGACTGGAAAGTATTTTCCCTTGATGGGGGGATTCCACTGCTTCAATCCTTGTATTTGAATTATAAAACACTAGAGGAGGGGGAGGAGGGGAAAGGGAAATTCCATTGCTCTAGACACGTTTGTTAAGCCCATTTGTGTGTGAACCAGCAAGGCATTGAGTTCAGCAAATCTTCCTTCGGATCTCTCCCGAGCTTGTTTCTACTCAGAGAGTTTTCTACAAATAAAATTATGTATGAACCAGTGGCCACTCCCTATATTTCATCTCTCCTCAACGTCCATGGAAACAATGAGGTGGTGGATATGAATAGGCATGTCCTCATCAAATTGGTCTTTTCCTTAACCATGCAAGGGAGAGAGAGGTTAACACCAATGACCTTTGCACCCACATCTAGCTCGACCACGTTCCCTTGCCAAGATGAATAGACCTATAAAATCTCTTCTAGAGACCTGAAACAACCTAAGTTTGATTTCTAATCCCGACCCCCATTGACCATCCACCCGCAAAGTAGAGAGGATGAAAGAATCCAATTTTTTTTAGTACATTTGCTTGCTCCTCAAAGTAGTCCATCAACTATCTTTGCATGTAGAAATTAGAATCACAACCACCATTGTTGCATTCTCCTTTCTTAACTATATCTCACTCAAAATTAGCTTCGAAAAAAAAAAAAATCAGGAGAGATGTGTAGAGAAGAATGCAAATGGAAGGCTGAAGTTGCTAAACTAGTAACAACTTCTATCGAAACGAATCTTGCCATGGAATTGGACACTTCATTTAAAGAATATTGCGAGGGAACTAGAAAATGCATTTAAAATTGGGCGAATTGTAGCTATAACTGCCATTGTAGGTGTGTTTGTTAGTCACAAAGATGCTTCTCTTGGGACATTCTCAAAAACTCTTGTTTTTATAAATAATATCGCAACATTTAGCTACAGAACCTTGAATTCTACCCCATTATTTTATGTTCCTGCTAAATTTCTCATCATTTAGCTTGGTAGGATTCTTCTCATATCCCTTAAACCATCAATCCCTGGCATGCCTAAAACTCACTGAAAATTTCAATGACATTTAAAAAAAAAATAGAACTTCCATTACGTTAACATCCAATAGAAATGATAATTTTAAAAAGAGAACTTCCACTACTTTATCATCCAATATCAAATACAATTTTCAAGAATGGATCATGGCTCTAATAATTTAGGACTTTCTAATCATGGGTTTGAGAATTTAGGACTTTGTCTAATCAGAACTAACATGGCTCTGAATCATAGTATCACTAACATGGCTCTGAATCATAGTATTTCTAGATTCGAAATAGATTGTTGGAAAATGAAGGAATGTCTAATTTGTATAGTTAAATTTGTTGCTGCATAACTCCACACATTTAACGACAAAGAAGTATTACATGTTTCATAGTCTAATAATAACACCCAACTTTTTACTCTATTACTACTATATGTTGCAAGATACACAACCTCTTCAATAGGGTATGAATGTATGTATGTGCTTATGATTTTGTTCTAATCATTCTAGTTTTATGGGTATGGATGTAAAGAACACTAGCTATATTCATTGAAAAAAAGAAAAAAATCAACAATAAATATATTCATCAACTAGAAATTATGATATTTTCTTCAATAATTTCCAGAACTAAAAAATATTTCTATGTTTTAATCATTTGAAATAAATACAAAACTTTTAATGTATTTGATACAAGGTGAGTGTGATGCATTCAATTATACATAACTTTTAATGTGTTTAAGACAAGTGGGTGTGATGCATTCAGTTATACATGTAAAGGATATTGAACATAACTTTTTTTCGAGATAGAATAAGAAATTTTAGAATAATAAAGACATTTCCAAAACACCATTGACAATGGATCTAAGTTTATTGTTCATATTTGCATACAACCAACCACATATTTATGTACAAACAAGGAAAGGGAAATGAGACTCAAATTACATCATAGTTTAGTTACATAACTACCACTTTGTTACAATAGACTAAGATGTGGAAGAACTTTGGCCTTCACAAATGTTGTTCATAGTAGTACTTATACTACCCAACAAATGTGTTAGATTTTATTGGAATTTGGGAATGGCAGTAGTTCTCAAAAAAGTGTCTTTGATGTTTTCCAACATGCATAGAATGCCCATCATAGTATGTTTTCCTTGAGGAGATTCATTTGGGAAAAGTAAGCCCACATCTATTAGTGAACTGAGACAATTGAGATCCTTATCTTCTTCATTGCATCTATTAGTCCTCCTCAATAGACCCATTTCGACTACTTCTTGTACTTGGTTTGGAAAACTACTACCCACCCATTTTTGCAAGTTCATTCCTTCCACAATGATGTCATGTGTGGGCTTCTTTCTAGTGAGCATTTCCAATAACACTATTCCATAGCTATATTGGTGGGATTGTGGGGTGTGAAACCTTAAGTAATTGCACTTACAATATGCAATTGTATTTAAAATATTATTAATATAACTCTGAAGGCCTAAGCCTTATCAAATCATTTCCAAAGTGACCTTGTGCTCAGAACTGAAGGCTTAAGTTACAACTTAAAAACTTATTGATGAAAATTAGACTTAGGGTTTTGTGATTTTCGATGTTGGTAATCGTTGCTACTCTGGTGAGGCTATGGGGGTAGAGTTTCATCCTTGTGCCTCTGCCCTATTCTTTGGTTTCAAGAATGCAAAATAGCTTGTGGCTTTGGCCCTCTGGTTGCTACATTTATCCTTGCAACCTTTAACCTCGCATTGGGTAATTGTTTTACTTTTTTCGTGGCTTTGACTTTACTCCTTTCAATCCGTTCTACAATTTCATGTATCTGCTGGTTAATGTATTTTCTTGGGTCAATGTTCTGACAGGTTCTTGGTCCCTTCTCCAGGAAACTCGACCTCTACACGACTAATAAGTTTTCTCTCTAATTCTTGCTTTCAATTCTTTTCGAGTTTCCTCTAACCCTTCTGCTCCTTCCTCACAGGGCTTCCTTTTAGAGTTAGCTTCTATAATGCCACTATCTGCGTGGGTTGTTTGCCCCTTCTCTCGGCGTCTAACCTTATTGTGCCATACAACCTTGGTACTAACAAAGTGACTTCACCTTCGCTGCGACGTGAGATTGCTTGGCTCCTCCAAATTAAGCTATTCAATTTAATCTTCATGTACCTTTTCTATCGTTTTTAGTTTATCTAGCCATGGATGTAATTCTATGTCTTTGTGCTTTTGCAAGTGCTGTAGCGTAGATGGCCTCTAGCTGCCCCTAGCTTCTTCAGCAAACCTGTGTAGATAGGGTAGGGTTTTACCCTTTTGTTTTTCTTTACTTTGGATTTGATGTTGGTTGTTCTGTGTTGTTTGTGAGCTTCAACAATTAAAAACCTAGATGGATTTTCGGCCTCCCTTTCTCTGGCTTGATGTAATTTAAATTTTGTTAAAACCCTTATAGGTTTTGGTGTTTACGCCTCTTTTGTCTTGTTGTTAGCCTGAATAGGTTGTTCGCTTATCGTGGTTTCTATTGTACCTGAGACTGTGAGGAAACAAAAATATATACGACTATTTAATTTGTAATTTGTAAATGATATTGTTACCTGTGCTTTCTTTCCTCATTCATCATTCAGTTTATTTTGACTGTATTTGGTCCTTGCTTCTTGGTTTGTAACAACTTATTTATCAATCTTGTTTCAACATCTAAATGGTTTCAAATCCCTCTAAACTTTCAACTTAAATATAGAATGTCTCACACAAAGAAGAAAACAACTTTTATTTTTAAAGTATAAAAGTAAACATTATGCACTTGCTTGCTCACAAAGAAATTTATCTTCCTGACTACTCTCTCCCTTTGGATGGTAGACCCTCACTTGGTGGTCTGGCTCGGTTTTAATACCTTGCCTGTAACTCCATACAGCTGAGAAACTGTCATTCAGTTTTCTGGAACTAATTAACTAATTAAACTAACCCTACTAACTAATTATTCCTAATTTATTCTTTAATTTTGGAAAACAAAAATTACAAGGATGTGTTAGCCGAACCTTCAGCCTTTGAGGAAAAAATAAAAAATAAAATGTTCTCATGACCAATCAAGGATAACAAATTCTCAGCTACAGTTGTATCCCTTCAATTGGATGCCCTTTCATGAGGCTCCCGGGGTAAATTAATCTCATGGCTCCAACCCATGAGCTCTTCGATAGAGTACCCGATGCCTTGAATTCGTGCATCATCTAACCAGGAACTATCCTCAATAGGACGGTTCTTCTACTTCACTAGATATTGCAAATATTCTTTTTTTCACATCTTCCTAGCTATCTGCATGTCCAGAATATGTTCTATCTGCAAAGGTTGTGCTAAAGGCATCTGCTTAATCCATGATTCTTCCTCATCCTAGGTGTCCCATGTTCATCTTTCTGAACTGTCTTCCACATCAACATCAACATATGGGTATAGATCTTGCACATTAAAAATGGGAAAGATTCCGATTCCCGGAGGTAATTGCAACTCGTAAGCATTTGCAGAAAACTTCTGGAGGATTTTACAAGGTCCAATTTTCTTCATCTTCAGCTTGTTGTACTCTCCTTTAGGAAACATTTCTTTGCGTAAGTGTGCTAGTACCAGGTCTCCTACCTCAAATTGTACCTCCCATCTTTTCAAATATGTTTTTTGCTTATATTTTTGGTTGTTGTCTTGTAGTTTCTGTTTTGACCTTCTCATGAAGATCGTTGATTGCTTTTGCAAAATCTTCACCATCGACACTTCTGCGCTCCAACTATCCCAAGTCCCTCAACTCAAATATACATAGCCTCTTCTTTTTAGTGCCCAATGTGAAATACCAAATTTGATAAAATAAATTAAATAATTTTGAATATTTTGTTAATTATAAAAAAATAACAAATAATATCTTTGAGTTATTTTGAAATCTCAATTGCTTATCTTTTTTTGCTAACTTACTTCTAGAATACTTACTTCAACCTCTTTTTCACTTCTAGTCTTTTCCAATTGAGTTCTTAACTCAATGATTTCCTTTTTAAACTTGTTTGCTTCTTCTTTGAATACTCGAAGAGTTTCCTCATATCGTTTGCTTGACTTTTCAAGATCATATTTTAGAGAAATGATTTTTGCTTCAATTCCTTTACTTCTTTCTTTAAGTTCCTTGGATGTTGTATATTTTCATTCACTTCGTTTCTTAATGATGTTACTTCATCCTGAAACCTTTGACATTGATCTTCCTTTTCCTTGTATGTCTTCCTTATTTTGTTTCCATCTTGCAACTGAGTCTTTAACTTGGTAATCTCTTCTTTGTAGGTACAATCCCTTTTATCAAATAGATTTTGTTGATCTCTGATTCTATCTCTGAGCCTTTTAACCTCTACTTCTAGGGCCATTAGATTACTTTCACTTTTACCCATAAGATAAAATTCATTTGATTCACTGTCATATTCACTATCTTCAATATTTCTTCTTTTTCTTTGTCATCTTCATTCTTGATCAATACAAAGCAATGTGCTTCTCAATCTGAATATTTGATTCCATCTATTAGTGCACATGATATAAAATATTCACTTTCATAGTTACTATTTTATCTTTTGTTATCATCTGTCACATAATTGATTCAAAAGATATAAAAGCCTCCTAGAGAGAGCCTCCGGGTTGATATGAGACCAATGGCTAGGGCATGAGAGAGGAGTGCTTTTGAATATTATCATAGGGATTTATGTTTCACCTCATATGTCACTTAGTTTGAAAATAAATAACTAAGGGGCTTGGTTCAAGAATCCTTCATTAAGGTAAAATCAAGAAAACACATATATCTAAACACTCGTGGGGTAAATATAGCTAATCTCAAAGACGATTATCTTGGTTCTCGTGGCCGACACACAATAATAGGCAACTTAAAATTGTTGTTGTAGTATAGGTGAACAAGAGGAAGGAAAGGAGGGGAATTGATATAAAGGGTTGGACATAACAGAAAATCCTAAGTAACAATATCGAACAAAAATATGGAAGAGTATCGTGCATGCCAAACGAAGATCACATACCAAAAGTACACCCTTGAGAAGTTGGTATTCAGCCTAATGCTAGTGAGGCCAACAAAGCTTTTGTGCTTCATCTCCTAGGGTTAGGTATTTGGATGAATGGGCAACTATCAGTGTTAATGTGAGGAGATTGGCTCTAAGAACTAAGCCATGCCTTCAGAACAGACCATTACCTAAGAATGAGTCATTGGCAGTTTTGTATTACATTGATAAAAATCCATGTGACAAAGCTCCAAATGTTGGAAAATTCTTTTTGGAATTAAAACAGAAAGGTCGTTCAGCACGAACAACTACCAGAAATTGCACTTCAACCAATATTTTATCACACCAAATTTAGGTATGGTCCATTTTTAACTATTGTGTATGGAAAGTAGGATAAATATTAGACTTGTTTGCATATATGTGTAAGGGTTGAACTTCCCCATGATTGTCCTTGCTCGCATTTCTTTTTAATCAAGGATATTATTCTCTTAAATAGTAGTATGTTATCAAGTCGTCTTTCCTTTTAATATGTATAATAAAATTCATTTCTAGCTTACATATTTGTTTCCCATTTTATGTTGTCAGTCACAACCTTCCTTTCCATGGTCGAATTTCCTCGCTGCATATAGTAAATAAATTTTATTCTTTCAGTTCCTGCCAAAAATATACATCATATGAATGTTTCAAGGGAAATTTTAGTATTTCTTTGATCAAATTTATATAGTAACATGAATATTATTGGGTAGAACTAGTATCACAAGAATCACATTGTCTCTCTATATGACTAAAATTTATCTCTGATAAAATTTTGTATATCCATCTGTCTCAGACTTGTATAGAGATTTCTTATAACTGAGAAAAGGGGAGAGGCCACTTCCCAATCATAAAACCGCTGATTCACCATCATTTGAGGACATTCTTACTAGGATTGACAAAGTTCTCTCGTTGAAGTATATACTCATTGTAGAATTTCCCACTGTAGAACACCAGATAATGCAATATACCAAAGCAAAATACTTGATCTACTTCTACAAACAAACTTGCGGAAGCTTAATCAATTTTGAGCAAGATCAAATAGAACACATATAACAAAGAACGGGAAATCAATCATACATGAACACAGAAGAATACTTTGGGGAAAGCCTCAGCTAAAAACCCCGCTATCTGTATTATCATACAAGTGGAAATATCTCAGGGTTACACAAAGCTTTAGCTCACAAGCTATCCAACTCTAAGTACAATCCCTCACTGCTGCTCATAGATAGAATAGACAACACATATGCCTTCCTTCAGTCCTCCAAGCCTCCTATTTCCTTGCATATATTCTCCTAGGTCCTCTCACTGCCAATTGTGTGAATTCTTCTCTCACACATAACACTAACCTCTGAAATAATTGCGCAATCCTGAAGGAGATAATTCCTTCTGCATGGATGAGTTTCCTATACAGGAAAAATCCTCCAACTGATAGTACATTGTCCCTTCCTCTGATCTCAACTGGGTCTCTGATTGAACTGACATGCATGAGTTATTTATGAGAGAATATTTAGTTATCTGAAGTACACTAGTTACATGCATGCATGCATTAACTAACTGAACTCACAATCAGTTCCAGAAACTGTTGGAACTAATCTAACTGGACTTAACTTAGTTAACTGAGCTAACTAATTACAACTCAAAGTACAACTCATCCTGATCTCCTTAATTAAGGGATAACTTACTCAATCAAAGGGATAACTGTTGCATGTCTTCACATAGACTTCATGTTTGATTTTCTCCAACTAATTAACCCAAGATGAATTAATTAATTATTTTTCAAAAAACTACTAAGATCGAATTCAAATTTTAATTCTCAATTTTAGTTCAGGGACTAACTAAAATTGGAATCTATCTGGAAATGCTATTTATAGAAATGTTATTTTTAGCATTTCTATTTTATCATTCCTTGTTGCTATTTCCAACACTGGTACCTAAAATGTTATTTATAGCAATGCTATTTTTAGCATTTCTTGTTGCTATTTTCAACACTCCCTATCAATAAGAAATGAATTCAACTCGATCCCGATCCTGAATCTTTGGAATGTTCTGCATGCAACACTTCTCTCTAGTGTTGTTGCTCCAGCAACTCTAGAAACAAAAAAATATACAACCTGAATCAGATTGATGCCTCTGTCATCAATGTCTCTGACTGCTATTGCCTTTGTCAACTGAAAACTTTGGACCTCTGTTCTCTTCAGTATCTAACTGATCTAGCCTCTATCACTTTTATCTCTGACTGCATCAATCACACTAATTCTTCTAGTTGCATCCATGTTGCTACTAGTCTTATCTCCCAGCACTGCATCTGCACTACACCTCCTCTCATTATGTTGCATCGTGTTGCCCATTGCTGCACTGCAACTCAGTTACTGAGAAGTAAGTAACTGATCTCCCAACTGACCTCCCTATTGGGCTAGAAACATCCTCTGATGTTGAAGCTTCCTCTTCTGCTCCATATGCATCTGTCTCTACCCACTCAGCCAGTCCAGATACTCCTCGTTGGGGCTCCCATAATAAGGTCTAATCAAAGAGGTTGGGTACCTGAAGGATCCTGCCCCTATTTCAACCTTCTTGGGACTATCGCTTTACATCTCCCCACCTCACACCTGGAGGTAAGGCCGCATGTGATCCCTCTGCCCACTTGGCTCGAAATTCCCCCCTAGTGGAGGTCTCTACATGTGTGGATTCCTCCACTTGCTCTGCTCTCAACTTCTCCAGTTATGGCTGCTCCACAACCTCCTGAAGCTGCTTGACCAATTGTGGCTCCTCCCTAATTTTCTGAGACTTCTTTTGGCACTGCATGTTGAGAGATAATGTAC
>APFE030845255.1:0-52396 GCA_000404065.3 Pinus taeda
TTCCCTCAACCCCAAGAGCCCTTTATCTCAATTCTTCACCCTGGGAGCTCAGACAGGGAGGAAGAGTTGGCTCATTGTCCTTGATCAACGTTGCTCTCATCATACTCAAATATGGTATCTACTTGTCTCAATAGCAGTTGTTTCCTGTTCATACAGGACATCAAATCAAATATCATATTAGATCATAAATAATCATATAAATCACAAAATGATACCATAATCATCCTCCCTCTCAAAGAGGTGTGAATCACAAGCCTAAGCTTGTCTCGAACAACTGCACTGTCTCAATATATGGGAGTATCTTAGTCCCAACTATATATATGGGGTTCTTTGTCATTCCAATGTATCCATGTCATATTCAGATCCTGATCAGACAGATCTAAGGAGCTTCTACATCCTGCCTCGCAGTTAGCCACGCTACAACTTCATTCTCAATCTCGGTCAAGTGTAAAGCTATGGAACTTTCATCAATAATATCATGGCATATCTCATATTAAGGCAACACTCATATGTGTTCATCAACAATAATCTCTATTAACAACAATGCATCCCTGTAGTCACATATCATAGGAGAAATATCTCATCCTCAAAATAGAACATCTCATGTAAACATTTCAAAGGATGTTCGGTGGCATTCTATGTGAATGAAGCGGCTCAATCATGAATTTATTTAGGTTCTATGCACATCAAGTGTGTATATATATATATATATATATATGGATGTGCAAAAACGGATCATCAATGCTTCAATCAATTGTCGGATGCCATGTCAAATTCAACAACATCTTGAACTTCAAATCGGAGTGTCCAAGGATTTGCATTTCCACTATTCGAAAACATTTTTCAATAGCTTTCCAATATTGAATTTCTTTCCCAAATTTCAGAAATCGATTCATCATGCCATGATACATCATTTCGAGCTTCAGAAGCCATCTCCCTCTTACTTAGTTTATCAGACGCTCATCACCTGTCAAGAGTAGACTGTCAGTATGTAAAATCAAAACCATAATCAAAATCAAAGCCATACCTTGGAACTCATCATCCTGACTTCATCAGATAATTGTCAAATATGGACATATTTGGATCGAGGAGCTTTCTTCATGCAATGCTTTTTGCAAGCATAATGCCTTACAGAGCCAACATAATCAACCTTACATAAATAATGTTGCATCAACAAAGTTAGCTCATTGGAGTTTAGAAGTCAGATCAAAACTATTATCAAAGTCATCAATATCATAGTATCAATTCTTTTAGCCAAGTGACAGGTAGAGCCCATATAAAGTCTTGACTTCATTTATTATCATCCCAACAAGTCTGTCATCTATCATGCAACATCAATCCAAAACATCATCAAGTCATTCTCATAGTCATAATACAAGTCATTTATGTCACTAGATGCAAATGCATACTCCAAGGATAAGTCATGTAGGTTCTATCTTCATATTGAATCACAACTATCAATACTTCAACCATTGTGCTGGGAACAAGGAGGCCAATACAAAACCATTTTTCAGAATACTCACATAAGTCATTGAAGGTTACTATGCCCACATAGCATTGATATCAGGACATTGTCAAATCAAATCATTAATCATCAAGTCGAGTCCAAATTTTTTATCGTAGAGAGATCTATAGTCCAAAACCTATCTCAGTATCAAGTCAGAGTTCTAAGTCATTGTCAAGCATCATGTCAAAGCTCCAAAAACAACTCATCTATATCAATTGACCAAATCATGCCAAACTCTTGTAGCACAAACTTCAAACATAATGACATATCTATATGTATGTCTTGGTCATAAGTTCAGTGTTCATGTTCATATTATGGTAAACATTCAAGCTTTTCCTGCTTTCAGATCTTACTGTTATCTGCAACACTTTTGAGTACTAACATCTTCCAGGTGAACATCTGATTTTATGCACAATACTTCATTTTTCAGCAATTTAACCCAACAACTTTAGAAATCAGTTTATAGTGGCAGAATATGTCAGAGACACCAGAGTTCAGACAGCTTTAGAAAAAACTTTAGATGATGGTCAATTGTAGTCAAACCCTTGGAGGCTCCCTTCAGGTTAGCATGGGAGCATCTTTAGCTTCCTGGACGCTACTTTGGCCTTAACATGCGTGCATCCAAGGACGAAATCTCCCAGTTCTGTGCCTGCGTCCGGAACCAAAACCCTAATTTTGTTGGAGATTCAGATCTGTGACTTGCTGCAGATGACAACATAAATCATACTACAAAAGTACAAAATGAAAATAGTAATATGAGTAAGAATCTGAGAAGAGATTCTCCCTCTGACTGGGAATCTACTTCATTCATCTTCATTCATGTCACCAACTTGTCTCTATTAGTGTCATGCAACAACAGAGCTGTTAGATGATAAACATATATGTGTCATGGTCATCAACATCATGTCATCAATCTTTCATCAAGGGTTAGACTTGAAAGGTTAGGGCAACAGACAAATGTGACATCATATCTCAAAGATTATGAACACAATAACACTTTCTATCAAGACAATCCATTAAGTTAGGGCATTTGGTTTCACCATATGCCATCAAGACATGACGATAGGTAGTAAGAGATCTAGAATATCAATCTCATAGTTATACCTCTAACATCAAGGTTACCATGCTTATCATGATCAATAGGATCAAGTTAGGTCATTCAATAAAACTTTACCAAAACAACAAGAGTGTCAATCTCTCTTTCCATTAGCTTTCATCATACTCATCACAAGCATTATCAATAATATCATGTATAAGAATTGATGAGCTAACCTTTTGTGTGGAATCCATCATGTCTTATGCACGACAAATATCAAGAGTATCATCTACTGGAGTCAAGGTGCTATCCTTCTTTATAGGATCAAGATATCCAACAGATAGATGTTAGCGAAACATCAATGTATCAATGTTAGATAGCCTCAAAATTCAAGAAGATCAAATTGTTCAACACCAGGTCCATCATTTCATCATAGGAAACATAGATGCAAGTTACTTTTATATGCATGTATGAGCCATTAAAGAAAGATATATTCTCATCATTCCTTGGGGCTTACCTAGCCATCAATGTTACTGCTGAAATACAACATATCATGCATACCTTGTGGTATTACTTGTGCGCCCTTTTATTAGGCATAGGCAACTTGTAGCATTTTGTCATCTTTTCATATAGTGCCTCTTAACCTTTTCCCAGCTCTAGCCATCTTTCCTACATTTCAAATGATCCT
The DNA here is from genome assembly GCA_000404065.3 of Pinus taeda. Lineage (NCBI taxonomy): Eukaryota > Viridiplantae > Streptophyta > Pinopsida > Pinales > Pinaceae > Pinus > Pinus taeda. The sequence continues at coordinate 3,232 of APFE030845255.1, forward strand.
CAAGAAGGATCCACATCTCAACTAGGAGGTTGAAAACATCCATATACTCAAATACATATGCATGAAGTATAAACAATAAACATAATAATCGATCCATAGGTCTAAACAAAAGTAAGAAGCATCATAAGTCAAGAGATACTTTTCTTCAATGAGAGGTGATCCTCTCCCTCTAGAACCAACCATCACCATCCATAGTCCACATAACACTGTTACCTTTAATCAACCAATCAAGCCTACTAGGGATTATCCCATATAGGGCTTCATCAAATCTTTCACGAGTGCTTGAGCCTCCTCATATTGACCATGCTATATCTCATGTCTTTTCCATAAACCAGGGTTATCTTTCTATCCCGAACCTCGTAGAATCCATCAAACCCTAATAATAAAGTTGCCTAAGGTTTTCTTCGAACCCTAGATTTCTTTTAGGTCTCCACCACTCTCTTCTTGCTTCCATCAATGGTGTCATTATCAGCGTGATCTCCATGGATTTTCTTCAGGCCGACTTTGAAACAATGTTAATTTTTGATAGGGCTACATTGTTCTTTGCTTTGATAACTGCATTTCTTCATTAACACATTGAGTTCACCCCATAACATTATAACATTATTTAGATTTACATTATTATTCATCAACATATGCAACTATATAGAAAGAACAATGTCATCATCATCAATGCAATGGAACATACAGGAACAATAGAAGAAAAACATGCACACATAGAGACACCAGGATTGGTCGAAGACTAGGGCAAAACGCACTACATGGAAAACCCTTGGAGATTCTTCTTCTTCTTAGATCGTCATCAAATGATTCAGCAAAAGAGGGTACAATGATCCATATTTTTATCTATGCAACAAAACAACTAGAACATCCATAATATGACCTTAAACATGCTTATACTCAAAGAATTTGATTCTGAGAATTGTGATGCATTGTCACTGATTGTAGTCAACTGCTGAGTATGGTTGTCACTAAGCGGAATCTTCAGAATATTGATACTTCATCTTTTGGTCCCAGATGCATGCATAGACATTGTATGTGAGCATCTAAGGCTGATCTGGACGCTCTCTAGAGAACTGGATGAGTGCGTCTGGGACTGATCTAGATGCTCCCTGGAGAACTGGATGCAGGCGTCCAGGGTCCAACTGCATTGCGGAAACCCCAGCCTCTCGGACACTCCCTTAGACACCTTGTGCAAGCGTCTGAGACTGATCTGGACACTCTCAGGAGAACTGGATGCGAGCATTTGGGACTGATTTGAACTGCAGAAACCCTAGCCTCCTAGACGCTCCCTTGGACACCTTGTGCGAGCGTCCTAGACTTCCCGGACACTCTCAGGACCATACTGTGCCAGCATCTAGGGACAAAATCTTATTTACGTGAGAACGTCCGTGACTTAGAAACCCTAGACACGTGCGAGCTTCGACCGTATAGTTTCAAATCATTTGCGTGAGCTTTCCTCCATCAGACATGTGTGAACCAAACAATAGACGAGAGAAGAGAGTGCTTGATCATTGTGTCCAAATGAGCTTGAGGTCTCTTCTATATATAGGCTTCCATGAGGGTCCTACTTGATGTTGAGGCCGACCTTTCCAATTGTACATGTGCTTAGGGCCGACTTAACCCAATATACATGAGTAAATAAATAAATTCAAAAATCAACTTCTGCTTGTCCAAATAAGATGATCTTTAGGTTGATTTTGGTCCTCAGAAAAGAAGAATTTATTGCAATTATTATCTTCATCATATGAGCTGTCCAACGTGGAATTTGACCGCAGTTGCATAATTTTAAAATAGGAAACACATGCTCCTAACCATTAAGCCCGTTCAAACTGTACATAAAAATAAACCAGAGAGATGCACCTCTGTGCATCACCAATGAATTATTTTTTTTAATTACAACACCATCTGTAAAAGAAACCAGTAATAATACCCAATGCTTCAGCGAGACTCAAAACCACATTTAAACAGAATCACACACTGCCGTTAGTCACAAGTCAAAACCATTTTTATTAATAATAATAAAGTAGCAGAACATGACCATTAAACCCCGAGGATTTTATCTTTTGATTTCCTTTGCAAGTGTTCTTACTAGTTGGCTTAATTAGTTAGGTTTGTGTGGGCTATTTATATCAGTGGTTTTGCATAAGATTTATGGACTTCCTTGCTATTTGCTCACCTCATATATTTTCAATTTTTTTTTACACATTTCATTCAAGTTTCCTTAATCAGTGAGTTGTATTTTCCAATACCTATTTAATTAAATTACCAAAGATATAAAATAGATGAAATTTTAATTGTTGTCCTTTTTCTTCTGAATAGAGCTTATTTTTCCATGTCAATTTTGAAGGGATAATATCACAATAACCCATCAACTTGAAATACATTCCTGCCCTTCAAATTTGAACCTGCTTGGGAAACAAATGTTGAAATTAAACCATCATGATTGATAAATCATAAACGGAGATTGAAGGTTCAGCGACAATTATTGTGGGTTTTTGGTGAGCCGACAAAACCGCTGAATTGGAAAAAATAACATTATTTTAGTATTTTTAATATTTTTAATTTGAGATAGGGTTATAGCTTATATGTAATTGCATACTGTATTTGAGGGAGAAAATTCGAATACGGTATGAAACTGATTAGGATTTGAGTCTTTGACTGTCAATGATATCTTGAGGTTTCTCCAAAATTTGGTCGATTCCAAATGTGAACTGAATTTCATGGGAACGCCAATTCGACTGAATCCAGTAACTCTGACATTATCCATTGCCAAAGCAGAGCATTTGATCTTGGTTGGTCGACATCCCTCTGCATACTCTTAGATGGAGTAAGAGTTGAATACCATCCGAGGTACATTTTGCTTCTAATATATCGAGATAGATGTATTCTGGCAATGCTTTGCACTTTCTTTGTGGACTAATTATGGTGTGATTACTTTATTTGCCCCGTTGACATCCTAGTCATTATTTCTTAACTTTAAGATAATGTTTTTTTCCCTTGAACCTTGTGTTAGGAGGTAGTTGTCCCGTAGCATTCCTTACACTGAACTGTGTAGGTATTTAGAGTTTTCTGGTGCCATGTTTTGAGTTGTACAGAGTTTTATTTGAAATATTGGCAATTTTAATGCCCTTTTCTATGTGGTTTCTTTGCTTTTTTGGATTTTATAATCATAATTGCTTTAAATCACATCACTACATATATTTGGAGAAGGCAATGATTATACATTGTTTCTTGTATGATGCAGGCTATTTCACCATACAGCGGACACTACCTTCCAACAGAGGAAAACCTTGACACCTTCGTCAGATTTCTTGTCAAAAATGGTGTCAACACGACTAATGTGGAGGTCCGTATTAAGATCAAGCATAATTTTACTTTCTCTTGATCCTTTGTTCTTTGCTTTGTCCATTTGGCATGAGTGTGAGTTTGTGACTAGCATTATCATTGTGTTTGGCTTAATGCTTTCAACAGTTTTTTTCTATCCTTCTATTCCTCTGGTAACTAATCCTACAAACATATCGTAAACTTGATTTGGTTATCTGGGACATAAATGTACATGAATTAAAATTACAAGGCATACACCTGATAGCCTTTGTTCCTGTAAATACTAAATATATGATATTACGAACCAGATTCCCGATGGGTATATTGGAAATTAAATAGGATATGGCATAAAAATAATGAGATTTTAGGGATAGTGGCTGTAAATTGAAATAAATGAGATTTATGCCTAAGAGAAAGAAGCAGTTAGCTTTTTACTGGTTGTTTTAACATAGCTCCAAAGATGAATATAAACAATGCTCACATTTTTTTCAATGCCCTCTTTGTATCACAGAAACCATAGTGCATTTGGATTAAGTACATCAGTTAAGTAATGGTTTCAAAGTAAAACACTGGGAAGGTTCAAATCTGAACCTTGTTGTTTTGATTTTTGGGTTGATAAGACCCAGGGTTCAAATTAAAGCTTCGTAATCTTTGTTGGTCCACATTTTAATGTACCATCAGTCTCCCAAATCACATGTAAGCGGAAGAGGGCCCTGGTGCCCTGGAAAACTCTTACTTTAGTGATGTGTCTCCCATTATGTTTAGTTCAAATGGTGCATGCGTCCAACATTTCTAGACCCTGGTGAATCTTTCTGAGTTTCTAGCTGTGCCTTCAAAGCTGTATTTAAGATTATTACAGAAAGATAAAGTGGTTCACAACAATATAGAGAAGAAAAAATTATAATCTATTTGACCTGGGAAACTTGTACTAAACTTTATGTTTTGGCCTTAGTAGGGGAAATTGTATTAAATATTATTGTTGCATTTGAACTTGTAAATATTTAATTGAGGAAGAAATTTTCAAGGAAGAAAATGAATGACACAACAAGAACACACAAAATATTTATGTGGTAAAACCCTGACAGTTTGTCAAGGAAACATCCACGGGGCAAGGGATTGGAAATCTTATTGCTCAAGAAATGATTTTCCAAGTTACATTCAACCTCTCGGGCAATCACCAATTACTATGGGCTACTTAGTTACATAACTTCCTTTCGTTATAAAAACTGACTAAACGATAAAGTAAATTTGCCCAAATAAATATGTTAATTACATTAATTGTTGTCATCTTTTTAACAATCTCCACCTTAACAACAATTTTCCTAATCCCTTGCCCATGCCCATTCATCATCTCTTTTGCAAGCCAAGAGAAGCCAAACACCATCACAACTTCTCTACTAAAACTGGCTTCGTGAATATGTCTGCATGATTCTCCCGTGTATGGACCTTCTTGAGAGCTACTTTGTCGCCATCGATCACATGTCTTATGAAATGGTACCTTACATCAATGTACTTAGTCTTGCTGTGATAAGCTGGATTTGTAGCCAAATGAATAACACTTTGACTGTCACATAATACATTCACTTTCTCCTGCGTCCTTCCAATCTCATCAAGTAGACCTCTCAACTAGATTGCCTCTTTACAGGCATCTGAAGCAAACTATATACTCTGCTTCAGTGGTGGACAAAGAAACTGTTTCTTGAAGCTTTGACATCCAGCTAATTGCTCCACTTGCAAAAGTAAAGACATATCTTGTAGTAGATCTCCTCTTGTCCAAATCACCTACATAATCAACATCCACATATCCGCAAACTGAATCTTCGCTACCACTAAAGATGATACAGTGGTCACTTGTGCTTCTTAAATATTGAAGCACCCATTTCACTGCTCGCCAATGTTCTCCTGGATTTGCCATGAATTTGCTGACAACTCCAACTGCATGTGAAATACCAGGTCTTGTAGATACCATTGCATACATTAAGTTGCCTACTGCATTTGCATATGGTACACGAGCCATATACTTCTTTTCTTCATCAGTTCTAGGACTCAAAACCGAAGAAAATTTAAAATGGGAAGCTAATGGAACATTAACATGCTTCACATTATTCATACCGAACTTTTCAAGTACTTTCTCTACATACTTCTGCTGTGATAACCAGAGCTTTCCATTTTTTCTATCTCTGTGTATCTTCATGCCCAAGATATGTTTTTCCGCTCCAAGATCCTTCATATCAAACGTCCTAGAAAGTTGAGCCTTTAACCTGTTGATCTCTTGCATGCTTTTGCTCGCAATAAGCATATTGTCAACATACAAGAGCAAGATAATGAATATGCCATTGAAACTCTTAAAGTAAACACAATGATCATACTCACTTCTAGTAAAGTTCTGGCTCACCATGAAGGAGTCAAACTTCTTGTACCACTTCCTGGGAGACTACCTGAGGCCATACAATGATTTCCTGAGCTTCCAAACTAATCTTCTGTTACGACCTTGTACAAAACCTTTGGTTGTTCCATATAAATCTCTTCATCCAAATCTCCATGAAGAAAAGTTGTTTTAACATCTAACTATTCTAACTCAAGGTCAAGTAATGCAGTTAGTGCTAACACAGTACGAATAGAAACAAGTTTTACGATTGGTGAAAAAAATCTCATGAAAATCAGTGCCTTCAACCTGAGAATACCCTTATGCTACTAGCCTCGCCTTATACCTTTTGATACTTCCATCAACATTTCACTTCAATTTGAAGACCCATTTTAACATTTCCCATCCCAACAGTGTAACATTCTAATTTTCTCTGCCTTCATAACAACCAGAGCACCCTTTGAAACTTTCAACACTCCATTTTGACCTGTAAACTTGTAACCTTCCAAGTCCAATACTCCCAAAGAATCAAAATTTTTCTTAACTCGGGTACATGTCTAACATCGGTTAATGTTCTAACTATATCATCATACATTTTAATTTTAACATTTCCCATCCCAAAAATCTGACAAGATCCATTATTACCCATAAACACATCACTACCATTCATAGCTTAATATGAACTGAACCAATTTCTGTGCGGACTCATGAGATGAGAAGCACCAAAATCTAGCAACCAATTTTCATAATTTTGAAAGACATTGCAAACTAGTAAAGTTTCATCTAACATACCTAATTCAGCAGATAAAACTTCATCAATCATACTTTACTCAACTTTATTTGCTTCCTTCTTTGGGTTTTCAACCAATTCCTTTCGTTTCAAACAGTGTTTCTTGTGGTGTCCTATTTTGTTGAAGTACCAACATTTGGCTTTACATTTCTTGCCTTTTGATTTTGATCTGGAAGAACTTCTTGCTTTCTCCCCTCTTTCCTTGGACCGACCTCTAGCTACCATGGCTTCTGATGCAGAAGTTTCAATGTGGGACTTCTTCTGTACTTTTTCAGAGAACAGAGCTCCCACAACAGAATCAAATTCCAAAGATTTGGTTGTGTTCAAACTGATAGAAGTCACAAAGTGATCTCAAGACTCGGGCAAGGAACAACAAAGTAATAATTTTGTCTTTTTTCTGAAATTTAAGTTCCATGTTTGACAATTGGCAAATAAGTGTATTAAAAACATTTAAGTGTTCTGCAATTTTAGTACCCTCCTTCATTTGAAGGCTATACAGTTGTCTCTTCAAATAAATTCTGTTGGTTAAAGATTTGGTCATATACAGTGTTTTTAGTTTTACCCACAACCTTGATGCCGAGGTTTCTTCAACAACACTGAAGACAACTTTATCTGCCAGGCACAACCTAATGGTACTGAGAGCTCGGGCATTCAAGTCCTCGCAATCCAAATCTGTCATGCCAACAAGTTTCTTTTTAACCCCATCTAAAGCTTTATGCAACCCTTTTTGCACCAGCAAATCCTTCACTTTCAATTTCCACAATGCAAAATTATTCATACCGGCGAACTTCTCCACCTCAAACTTAGCATTAGTCATTTTTGCCATTTCTTCCTACCGGGCTTTTTCAAATTTTAGTACCTAGGGTTTTTCCTTACTAAACTTTCTGCCGTCTTGTTTGAATTTTAATTTTCTGCAATTTTCAGCTAGGGTTTTCCTTAATTAAATTTCCTGCTTCTTTGTCTTTTGGGTTTTTCCAACCAGGGTTTTTCAAAAATTTAACCAAAAAACTGTTTCCTTTTTTCTTTTGTCAGAATGCCAAATAAAAACTTAATTCTCTTCTGCACACAAAATCCCAACAGCAAATTTCCACCAAAAAAATTTCTTCTTCTACAAACAGAGACAATGTCCAGAAACCCTTCTCCTTTTTTTAAGGAACCCAACAGTGAATCTTTAAAAAACCTTCATCAAAGATATCAGATGAGCAAAAAATTACTCTGCCCGGTAAAAAAAATTCCGCTCTATTCGCTCCTCTTCCAAAATTCCGATTTTCCTTTAGCTGCTTCAAAAAATTTCTGTCGAAAATCCGCTGCGGCCTTTGTCTGGACGGAAGTTTTGTGGGCTCCGGGCTCTTCAATCGGGGGCAGTGTTTTTTTAAACAAAAAATTTGCACTGCGTTTTGGCGGCGTCTCTGCTACAAGAATTTGCACTGTGTTTTATAATTGGCAGCTCTAATCGGGCAGGGATTTCTCTCTGGCGGTTCCCTTTCTCTCTGGGGGTGGCTCCTTTGTTCGGCTGGTGGCTTTGTTCAAATGATTGCTGCCTCCTTCAACGTACAGCGGTTTCCTTTCTCTCTGGCTTTGTTCTTCGACTAGTGGCTTCAACAAATTTTGACCGGTGACTTCAACAAGAAACGACGGCTTTTCTGCTATTCGATTGGTGGCTTCAAAAAAAAGACGGCTACGTTTTGCTGGACTCCAGAATGCAGCTCTGTGGGTGCACACAATTTTTTTAAAATTTGACCTTAGTATGCTCACAACGACCCTCAAGTTGAGGGCATTTGCCTCACCGCTCCGATACCACTTGTTGTATTTGAACCCGTAAACCCATTTAATAGAGGAAGAAATCTTCAATAAAGAAACTGAATGACACAACAATAACACACTAAGTATTTACGTGGTAAAATTTGAGTGTGTGTCAAGGAAACCTCCGAGGGGCAAGAGATTGGAAATCTTACTCAAAAAATGATTCTGCATGTTACATTCAGCATCTCGGGCAATCACCAATTAATATGGGCTACTTCGTTACATAACTTTCTCTCGTTATAAAAACTCACTGAACGGTAAAGTAAAATTGCCCAAATAATTATATTATTTACATTAATTGTTATTTTTTAAACAATTATGGCACTGTGGGCAAAGAAATCATATTTTTGTCTTTCATCAAATCTCTATCATCTCATCATTCTGTCAGATCTTCTATTCTGAAGCGTCTACTTTCAAGATATCTGATGTTTGAGGGTGTTGTGATCCAGGTTTTGTCAACTTCCAGATCCAGCACTGTCATTTTAGTTCTTCATTTCCGTTTCTTAAATCCGTACAGTAATACGTAGCTTAATTGGCTTGTTTTAATATATATGATTCTAGATGTCATGTTAATATCATTGGAATACTGATAGAGTTTTGCAAGTTTGCTGAAGCTGAAGTTGTTTTGTTTTTCAGAGGAGATCAAACGATGGGGATCTATCAAATGAATTTGAAAAGGATATCATAACGGAGAGTGGGTTGAAGTCAAAAGAGGACAGAAAAGGGCAGGTTCATTGTGAGAAACAGGAAGATAACACTATACATACAGCACACATCGCAAGTAATGTGCCGCATGCAAAAATTAAAAATGTCCCTGAACTACAATTTAATATGGAAAAAGAAGCCCCCGATGCCAAGACTGACATTTTTCTCACATCTCATGATTTGGTGCATGAAAATGGAATGGCCAGTGTCAAGAAGCATGAACAATTCCAAGATCCTAAAGAGATCGCAGAAGCTGAGGGTAATGGAGAAATAAGAGAAATACATGTCCGACAAGAAAGCAAAAAGAATGTGTATTATAAAAAGAGTCTTTCAAGCAAGGACCTTGAAAATCAACTGCCAGAACTTCCTTGTAAAGAATGGCTTCAAAGCTCTAAAAAACCATCAGAACCCTATCAGCTTGGCAAGCGGTCATCTGGTAAATGGACAACAGAAACTGGCCTTCGTATTGGCTTTGTTGCGGCTTATCCTGTAGAACTTCGTTTTGAGGCACTAAAGCAAGTAAATCTCTCACCTAGGATCACGTCCCCTTATACTCCAAAAGGTCAACCTTTGACTAGTTGATATTTGTTCTGAACATCTTAGAAGACTCAATCCACTCCTGATAAAGGTTCGAAATGTTTCCTGTATATATAACTCCAATTTGTGTTTCTGGCATCTGCTAATTAAAACAAGGGTGGATTGGTTATTTATTTCTGTTCTGTATGTGATCTGAGTAAATTTTTAACCTCAGATGGGTTATAACTTGGTGACTCCATATGGTATGTCGTAAAATCTGGACAGCATCCAATTTGTATAGTAAAGATCAAGTTGTTAAATTATAATATGCAGATGTATAGTAGTGGAGACTTGCATTTTTGGCGGCTGATTTCGTAATGCTTTATCACGTCAGTTCTTTTCCATGCTAAAAGAAATTGAAAGAACGCCAGATGGCACATTTTTTTGGATTGCTTATTTGCTATTTCTAAAACCAGAATGATAGGCCAATTGATGTTGTGTATTTATGTTTATGATGTTGGTGTTATCATTCATATTTCACTTTATAGAAGATTGAACTGATTGTGTTAAGTTCTTCATACATTTCTGAGCAACAAACTCACTGCTCATGGGATGTAGCGCATATATATGGTATAAGAAGTGAATCATAAACCTGCCAGAAAATTGCATTTGCTAAAAAGTAAACTAGTTGAACGATTTGTATTACCTCAAACCCTGAAACCAATCTTCTGATGAAAATAGTAAAACAACTGTTCCTGGTGAAAAATGATCGAAAAACATAATGGCAACATCCCCAAAATCCCATGTGATAAATTGTCTAATATCCGCAATATCTCCAAAAGCCTCAAAATGTCCAGCGTTAAATTGTGTTGATGAATATCCTTTGAAAGTCAAATTGACCAACTGAAGAATTCCATATGAGTGATCCATACATCTGAAACATTGAATTCTTAATCCATTGTCCTCAATTAATCACAATCTTCAAAATCTTGATGCAACTTTGAAATTCCAAGTATGATATCCCTTGCATCTACCCCCTTGGCTGATGGGAGGTGAGAACTCCTGGGACTTGTGTATCAATGTTATCAGTGAACTCTGTGAAAATGGAAAAGGGGTGACCATAATTTTGTTCGGGTAGAGTTTGAAGACCCTATATTCAACTCAGTAGACAACCTCAATTGGGCTTTGGTCACGCTTGGATTCAAATTGGTTGCAAACATTATTTTTCTAAATATATCCTTTAAAATTGGGCTTAACTATGTCTGAACTTGATGTTAAGGCCTTTCCAATAGCTTAGTTTCCAAATTGCATTGGAAAGTACTTAACCATCCAAAATGCACTTGTTTCTTATGAATCCTCTTTCATTTTTATCACTTTTTTGAAATATTGTTTGTCTTCCTAAAATTAATGCATTGGTTGAGACCAAAACAATTTAACTCTTTATGGTCAACTCAATGACAATGTTGGTATTATCTAAGTATTGTACAATCATTTCTATTTGTTGGGTGAAAACATTCTTGTCTATCTAATGTTCAAATTGGAATCAACCATGTTTGAACTTGATGGTAAGGCCTTTCCAATAATTTGGTTTGCAAATACTATTGCTAAGTACCTAACCATCCAAAATGTGTTAGATTTCCTTGAACCTAGCAACCTGGCTATTTAATTCCTAGGAATTTATAGCTATGCTGAATAAAAACATGAGGGATCTTAACATAAACATTTATGCACACAAATGTTTTCTACCCAATCAATAGTTCATTAAAAATAATGTTAGAACATATTTGGGCTCCCTTTCTTAATCTTGCTTTTGTAATTTTTCATTGATTTAAATCCCTAACTTTAATCTCCAAAGTGATGAATGGCTAGGATAAAATCCTAACCCACTTGAGATCGACAGTTGAGATTAAAACAAATTTACTAAACTAAACAATTTACTTTTCCTTAGTTTATTTTGTTCGATAACCAACGTAATTATGTGATTTTCCTATATTAGGCTAAATTACAAAAACAACTTAATAATTGAACAAGTATCTTGAAGTGACTTTGGACGACTTTTGCATGCCTCGACACTTACGCCCTTGCAAAAGTATCTGCCTGAGCTATAAACATCAATATGCCATTTTAACAAGGGAGACACTTCTTGAAGAACCACCTCACACTAGCTTCTCCTCTGGTCTCGACACAATGTTATGAAATTTCCTTAAATTGCAGCAATTGGAGTTTATTCTTTTAACTGATTAATAGTTTATTTGTTTTACGACAAATAACGAACAAATCGCACGACATTCTTCACAATAAAAAATATGTTGTGGAAGTAAAACCAGAGATTGAGAAATAATGCACAAACATAAAAATTGACACAATTATTTTGGATTGAAAAGTCCCCGGAAAAAAAAAACCTTGAAGGGAAAATCAATGCAGTGGACGAGGTTTATTTTATTATTATGCAGCGAATTTTAAGAGTACAATAATCTGAGTGCCCAACTAACAATCCTCTAAATATATTGACAAAATTATTAGGAGAAGATTTTCTCTCTCTGCAATCAATTCAGCGTCTATCGCTCTGCCTAGAACTCGCATTGTTGGCTATGGGAAATAAGCACAACCCCAGATCTGCTTCCCACTGGGTTGTCTAGCCTCTCTTTGCCTCCAAGAAATTTTCGTTCCGTCTCTTGGACTTATATCTGGCCTATAACAACTGAAACAAAATTCTTTCGACAACTCGCACTGTTTGTACGTCTTTCTAAGAAAGAATTCAGCGTCCCTTTTCTTGCCTCGACCACAGGAAATCTGCTAGGAAGTCCTTGAATCCTCCTTGATTCGCTGTTGCTCCCTCTTTGATGCTCTCCCTTTGCTTGAATTGCACCCTCATTGAAGCTGTGAACTGGGTAGCTCGTTTTTCCAAGATCACTGATGTTCTTAGAACTATATCTATCTCCATCCCTTCGAGCTGCTCTTATAATCTCTTGTTGAGACTTCAACGACCAAGGTTAAATATCCATCAACGACTAAGATCAATTAGAGTTCAATAATAGAAGTCTTCAAAGCAATCTCGAACATCCTTAATTAATTAATTAAATTTCCTAAGTTAACTTAGGAATTAATTTAATTATTGGCTATTTAATTTAGTTAAGGTGCTTCAGAGCCATATCTCTGGAAACTATTTTTGAGTATTGGAGATCTTGTGTTCTTTAGCCTCTTAGCACTATCCAAGACTAGAACACATGTCCAATTCTAACACCATAACAATATACTAACAAGTATACCATGCATCATCTTCTACCACGACTCTCCTCCAAACCTCTTGGTTTGTTGTCTCTTCAAGGACATTGCTTATCAGTGCCATACTGTTCGAAAACTTCTTCAGACTTGTTCTTCCTTAATGTGCTCTTAGGAGCCTCTATATGCTTATTAGCATCCCTTAATGTTTGCTCAAATCGTGTGGGTCTCCTAATATAATTAGGAGCCACTGATTCCTCTCTACCTAAAGTTTGACTCCCTTGTTGACACCTAATCTTTGGGAGTAGGGAAATCCATGTAAATATTGTAAATAGTAAAATAAATGGAATTGGAAGACGAAGAGACATTGGGAAATGAAACCCAATAATATCCCTCTCCATTTATGTATCCATGTTTTATTTTAATACAAAATTAATTAGATTCGTGGAGTTATTCCTGCCCTAACATGGTATCAGAGGACAAGTGACATTTTAGACTTGTAACTCCTATTTTCAGCTAATTTTCCTGCTATTCTATTTCATATTTTATGTCTTCTATCTTAACTCTTGCTCTATCTCCTCACTGTTTGTTGTTCTCCGTGTTGAAGAGTGTTGATGGTCGGAGCGTTGATTGGCACACTGGTATAGAAGCATGGAATCCAACCCAATGGTATGATGCCCAACGATACGTCTGTGGATGTTGGAGAAGATGCGTTGAACACTTTTTTTTAGTGAGATAGGAGCTGACAAACATGTGTCGAGAGTTGTGTTTGTAGATCTAGAACCCACGGTTATTAACGAGGTTCGAACAGGGGCATACCTCCAACTTATATCCTAAACAATTGATCTCCGGCAAAGAGGACGCTGCCAACAACTTCGCTCATGTTTGGCATTGGTGGTGGACTTCTATGTAGGAACTTTTTATAACCACATTTCAGTGATCGATTACTCGAAATTTCAAATAGTCTATTGTGAAGAGTCAGGATCTCTCTTTGAAGTAGAGGTAAGGCACGTCGAGAAAGGTTTGAAGGGGTTCAAAATCGAAGTTAGGTAGGGCCGCAGTCAGAAAATACCCTGTCAGGGATCAAATTCCGTAAGAAAAGAAACGGACTTGATATTCGTTACAAGCTATTGCCTTGCCTTGACCTTTGTAAATCCACAGACAAATCAAATAATCCTCCAATGGCGTATTGTTGTTGAATGCATTGGTCATTTTTTGCATTGAAACCTCTCCAGTTCAGCACGAGAGTTAGCACCGTGGTGTTGAGAGGTGGGACCCGTGTACAATATATGTTGCGATTAGCTTTTTTGAAGGTTGTGTTATAAACATTTTTGATGGTATGCTTTCTATTCACCGATGCATTGTATGTTTTTTTGGGAGGTCGATGAATAGTTTTTTTTGTTGAAGACTTTGAAAAGGTTTTGTTCCGTTGTTTCGAGTTGATATATATTGTATGGTGAATAGTTAATGAGTTATGATAAGGTCGTATGTGCATTAGGGTATTGGATATATATATAAGTGTGTGTGTCTGTGTGGGGGAGTTTTTATGAAAGCTTTAACGAGTATAGTATGTGGTATTTGTTTGTAATAAAATTGGATGGTGTATGGAGGAATATTGAGAGGTTACATTTTTAGTTGAAGATATTTTTATAGACAACGAATTATTTTTATTACAAAGATTTACAATTGTTGTAATTATTTTGAGGCTAGATTAGATTATATAATGCATTCACTCATCTCCATTGTGGGAGTAGTTCTCTCTGGCAAAGAGAACTATCATAAGTGGTCTTGGAAGATAAAACACACCATTATTTTCAATGAATTGTGGAAAGAGATTTGTGAAGGAGGAGACAATGCATCGGAAAAGCCCAATTCATATGAGTTTTCTATCTGGGCAAACAAGAACACCAACGCATATGCCTTGATTGCAACGTCTGTAAATGAAGAGGTAATTCACCATATTTCGCCATTTTCAAATGCCTTTGAAGTCTTAAAGAAATTGAAGGAGCTGTATGACTCACACTCTGAACTTGAAGTTGTTCAATTGATGATTAAATTGTTCAATCTTGAGTTGAAAAATGACGACCCTCTTGCCTTAGCATCATAAGTAGATCCTTTATGCATGACATAAAAGCCACTAGTGTTGAAATAGATATCCCTCTCATAGCTTATGTCAAGGCACTATACCCCACTTATTCACATTAACTTGAATCACTACAAGCAAGTGACAACCTTAAGGAGATTACTTTTGACTCCCTTGAAAATAATTTTGCTGAAAGAGAGAAGGCTTTTGGGAAGAAGAAAACTCCTCAATCTTCTAAAGACGTTGTGTGCCTTGCACAAAAAGAGAAGAATCATGCACAAAATTCTTCTAGAGGAAGAGGTGGCCAAAGAGGAAGAGGAAAGGAATTTTAGAGGTAGAGGGGGTAGACATTTCCAAGGAGAAAGGTTTGATCTTCATTACATACAATGCAATAGAGATGGACATGATGATTCCACATGTAAACTCCCTTGGGGCAGAATTGAGGATAAAATAAATGAAGGAAAAGGTAAAACACCAAACGAAGGGAAGGGTAAAGCACCCGAGTCTGCTCATTATGTTGTGGCACATTGCAACATTGATGTAACTGAAGACTTATTCAATGCTTCACTTATTTTATGGAAAAATGCTTGGTTACTTGATTTAGGAGCAACTTGTCACATGACTTTCAAGAGGGATTTCTTTGAAGAATTCACTGACAATGTTGATTGAGAAGTATACTTTGTAGACAAGTCGAAACTCAAGCCATCAAGGCTTGGCACCATCAAGCTCAAACTGCTTGGTCTTTCAAACTTTCTTCTACATGATGTTCTATACCTCTCGGAGTTGAGGAGAAACATATTATCTTTGGTTCACATCCGCTAACAAGGACACACCATTCACCTATATGATGGCAAGGTTGAAGTCAGAAAAGCATCAGTTCACTCACTTGTCATGACTAGGATAGAAGAAGAAAGACTTCTAAAGCTGCAAGGAACCTTTTCTCGTGCACAAAACTTTTCATACAATTCTCACTATGATGAAGGTACATTTCCATTAGGTATTTTATGGCATGTTATATTTGGACACTTGAACTATGACAACCTTCGTTTGTTGAAGAAAAATGGTGTTACTGGGTTGCCTATAATTCCTAGGAAACTTAAGCAATGTGGTGCTTGTATCTTAGGAAAGCAAAACAAACAATTTTTCATGATTCTCATTCCAAAGCACATAGAAAACTTGAACTCATTCATTCTAATTTATGTGGCCCAATGCTTGTTCCTTCCACAAATGGTAATAAATATATGATAACATTTATTGATGACTACACTAGAATGTGTTGGGTTTATTTATTGAAGAACAAATCTAAAGCTTTTGAAACATTCAAGAAATTTCATGCATGGATTGAAAATGATGCACAATCTCATATTGGATCTATTCGTATTGATAATGGAAAATTATATACATCAAATGAATTTGAAAACTATCTTCGCCAACATGGGATCAAACATCAAACAATTATGCCTTATAATCCCCAACATAACAGAGTAGCTGGAAGAATGAACAGGACAATCTTAAATATGGTACATTCCATGATGTTTTTCAAGAATGTTAAGCTAATGTTCTGCGTTGATGCAGTTCTATGTGTTGTGTATATAAAGAATAGGTGTCCATCTAAAGCAATAAAAAACAAGGCTTCTTATTTAATGTGGTATGGCCACATTCCTTCGGTGAGACATCTTAGGGTTTTTGGTTTCCCCTGTTATGCCTTGATACCTAAGGAACAAAGAAACAAACTCGGTGCAAGGAGTCATAAATACATCTTCATAGGGTATTTAAACACCTCCAAAGCATACCATCTCTATGATGAAGTGAATACAAATTTTATAGTATATAGAGATGTGATCCTTCTTAAATCTTTCAAGATTGACAATGTTGTTAAGCAACAATTTGATCGCTTGGATAGATTCATACATGCAAAGTATTTTCAAGAGTTTAATAATGAGATTCCACATATTGAAGGGGGATTCCTATATTGGATCAATATGTGGATTCTTCTTTTGAAGCGCTCTCCTCCGCATGAAGTTCCAGTGATTGATGACACTTTGAGTGATGTGATTGACAAAATTGGGAGACTAAATCTTGATTCAGCCCCAACTTAGTCAATTGAGCAACTTTGACCATCTCAGAAAGGTATTCCAAAATGGTTGACAAATACACTTGAAGTGTTCGTCTTGATGAGGTTGGAAAGACAGGAACAAGAAGCTCAACCAAACAGAATGGAGATGATGTAGACAATCCCGATTCACTGGTTGATATTGATGTTTCTTATGATTGTGAACTGAATTTGTCTACATATTTTGATCCAACTTCCTTCAAATAATCTGCTTTTCATGATGAATGTAAAGAAGCGATGTAGAAAGAACATGATGCTTTGATAAAGAATGGCACCTGGAAGTTGGTTGATCCTCCATTGGGAACCAAACCATATGCCACAAATGGGTCTTCAAGAACAAGTATAAAACAGATGGCTCACTTGAAAACAAAAATCCATGCTTGTGGCAAAAGGTTTTGCACAAAAGGAAGGGGTCGATTATGAGGATGCTTTTGCCCGCACAACAAAATGGGCCGCCATCCGAACAATATTCGCCTTGGCAACTCAGAATGGTTGGAAAGTCCATAAGATGGATGTAAAAATTGCTTTCTTGAATGGAGATCAGAAAGATAATGTTTTTATGCCCAACAAGAAGGATTTGTTGTGAAGGCTCAGGAACACAAAGTATGCAAGATTGTAAAATCCTTGTATGGCCTTAAGCAAACATTGTGAGCCTAGTACGAAAAATTGACTGAGTATCTTTTGAAACTCAATTTCAAACATTATGATCTTCATGATGCAAATTTGTTTTTCAAGAAAGTTGGAAAAACAATTGTATATCATGTGGTGTATGTAAACGATCTTCTGATGATAGGAAACAATGAGAGTTACATTGATACATAAAGGAAAAACAGAGGAAAGCCTTTGAAATGACGAATTCGGGCTATGTTCACTACTATCTTGGTATTGGAGTAACTCAACATCTAAAGTTTATATTCCTCTCTCAAAAGAAGTACATTGGAGATCTGTTGAACAAGTTTGGCATGACTGAGTGCAATCCATTAACCACTCCAATGGAACAAAACTTAAATCTCACATCCACTGAAGGAAAAAATTTTGAGGATGCATAAAAGTACAGACAACTCGTAGGAAGTCTCAATTACCAGACTACTACTAGAGCAAACATTTCATTTGTTGTTGGGATCCTCTCCAGATTTATGCAAAATCCTTATGAGGGTCATTGGTTTATTGCAAAAAGAGTTCTAAAGTACTTGAAGGGAAATCAAAACTTTGGACTCAAGTATACATAGGTGGGCGATTTCAGCTTGATTGGATACTCTGATTCAGATTTTGATGAAGATAATTCACTACGGGAATTTTGAGGTCTAAAATGGGCCTTCTAAGAAAAATGTACAACCAAAATAAACTTTATAAGAACCAATAGGATTCAAGATGATGATGTCAACCATGGGGGATGATTCACCATATTTGAAGTTAAAAAGTAAAAAGATTAAAAAATAATAAAATAATAAAACTATTTTTTCAACTTATCTCCCTAAGGTTTTACCTAAATTTCGAGCGAGAGTATTCATTGGATGCAAAGTTTAATTCCTCATCCAAGGAATACCCATGTTGGATACTTTCGATGGGCCCTGCTATAAGAAAAATGAGAAATACATGAAAAAATGTGATTGCAATCACATTTTTCATGTATTTCTCATTTTTCATATATCAGGGCCCATTGAAAGTATGTAACATGGTTACTCCTTGGATGATGAATTAAATTTTGCATCCAACAAGTACTCCTGCTTGAAATTTGAGTAAAGCCTTAGGGAGATAAGTTGAAAATACAAGTTGAAAAGTAGTTTTTTCTTTTTTCTCTCCAAAATTTGATTATGTAATGTAATTTTATTTTATTATTTCCACTATTATTTTATAATTTCCTTAGGTGGCCCATTTTAGAACTCAAAATTCTCCTAATGAAACTAGGGTATGTACTTCAGGTTATGCTATGACTCTTGGATCAAGAACTATCCCCTGGAGGTCACACAAACAATCAGTTCCAACAGATTCCACATATGAGGCAAAGTATGTGGAAACAACTGAAGCAACGAAGGAAATTGTGTGGCTCACGAAAATTCTAGAATATTTACAGGAGAAACAAGTGCATTCAACTCTTCTTTTGATTGACAACATTTCTACAATAAAGTTGGCCAAGAACCCAAATTTCCTTGATCGAACAAAACACATCAATACAAAATACTATATGATTCGACATCATGTTGAGGCCAAAACAATCCACCTATGTCATTGTTCCACAAATGAGCAAATTGCAGACATCTTCACCAAAGCGTCTGGAAGAGAAAAGTTTGAAACATTCATAACGATGCTTGGACTCACCAACATCCCTTCAGATTAAGGTGGGGAACGTTAGAACCTAATCTTTGGGATTAGTTAAATCCATGTAAATAGTAAAATAAATGGAATTGGAAGACGAAGAGACATTGGGAAATGAAACACTATTGTCTCCCTCTTGATCTATGTATCCATGTTCTATCTTAATGCAAAATTAATCAAATTCATGGATTTACTCTTGGCCTGACATCCCTAAATTGAAAACTTATGCATGTTGCTTTACCTTGGGAGCCTCCTACTCTTTCCTTTGTTACTGTTGGTGGCATCTCATGAGACTTCTTGAATGTAAATTTCTCCTCGAACCTAACGTCCATTTTAGATTTAAATCTCGTTGACAACTCATCAATGGATCATGACAACACCCCATTAAAGATGATGTTTACAACTCATACCAACGTGGTCTTGGATTTTGTAATTCTCTAGGAACACACAATCTAACGCAATTGAATAATATAGAAAGAATAAATAAACACTAAATACTTAGATTGCTAGCTTTGAAAGAACCGAATGAATAAGTTTCTTTTCATTTCTATCAATAACATGAGATTTTACCTATTGAAGCAAAATCTTAAACCTGGAGAAGAAGTCTTATAGGGTCTCGAAGTTGCTTGGGATAAAAAATATGGGCTTGTTCTCTAACTAATGTCCTCTCAACTTATTTAGATTGCCAAAGAAACCCTCCAACTTAATCCATATTTTGTTTGGAGTTGTAGAAGCATCAAGATGGAAATGTGAGTTTGGGGAAATGGATAAGTATAGGATCCCATAGGCCTCATCCATTCTATATAAGTGTTGACGTTGTGAACAAAACCCTCCAAAATTTTGCCTACATCCAAATTTTGGAGCCCACTGAGGATTTTACGATCTGTCGTACCATGGTCACTTCATGGTTGGTCGATGTTTTGTGAAGTATTTGAGTCTTTTTCTTATAATATTCTAGTATCAAAGTCACCTGTTCACACATGCTTAGTCTTTGATGAACTCATAAACGCACTTCCTTCTATGCAAGCTTGAACATGCATAGCGCAGTCCATCAAGACAATGACTATGCAATCCATAAGCATAGTTCCTATTAGCCTTGTTGACAAAAGGCCCAAAATTGGATCCATATATATTCTAAAAGTCTCCAAATTTGCTTAAGAATCATCCCAAGGGATCCAAATATGCTCGAAAGCACTCCCTAAGTCTTCAAAAGTGTTTAAGATCATCTATTGACCGAAACAAGTGAGGGAGGGGAGCCCTTGGAAGGGGAGAAATACACTATCAGGAGGCTAAATTACTTCAAAATCATGGAAAAACCCTTATCGTAGGCTTAAAACTCAAGAACGCACAACTGCCGTTAGATCTGGCCAATCAACGACCCAGATCTAAGCGGAAAATCACAAATCGGTGGTCCCAGGCAGTGGCAATCAGAGCTGGACACCGCCAAGCAACGATCACCGATGATTGCTATCGGCGGGTCGCATAGCGCAGGTATCGATGCAGGTTGTGTGGAATGAGCGATAACGATTGTCGATTCAACATGGACCGTCGATCACGTGCGCAGATCGACGACCCACATCACATCGACAGATCGCAATAGGGAAGACCAAGGGGCGCAACATTTACATGTACATCTACACGATGCAATAAGCCCCAGACCCAATGGGTTTCAGAATGAAATCACATATTATTTCAAGTCCGCGGATTGGCCATTTTAAGGTATTTCGTGTATTTCCGTTGTTTTAACGAAATACACAGAGAAGCAGGGCAACACTGATAGCGATGGAGCCCAGAGCCGAAAGGGTTCGAGAATGAAATTTTATTATATTTTCAAATCCACCAAAGCCCATTTTTTAATAGTTTTGTGTATTTTCGTTATTTAAACGAAATACGAAGAAAGCATTGGAGCATCGATAGCGATGAATCCCAGACCCTTTGTTTTAATGAAATACACAGGGAAGCAGGGTAGCGCCGATAGCGATGGAGCCCGAATCCGAAAGGGTTCAGGAATGAAATTTTATAATCTTTTCAAATACGCCAAAGCCCATTTTTTAATAGTTTTGTGTATTTTCGTTATTTAAACGAAATACGAAGAAAGCATTGGAGCGTCGATAGCGATGAAGCCCGGACCCGAAAGGGTCTGGGAAATGAAATATATATATATATATATATATATATATATATATAATATATATTATATATATATCTTGAAGTTCGCCAAAGCAATTTTTCATGTTTTCTAGTGTTTTTCACATATTTCATAATATGAGGAAAATACATGGGAGTAGGTTGAGTGCGACAGGCGACAAGGACCCAAGGGCGGACCCGATAGAACACAAATCCATGTTTAAGGACCTTTTGAGGTCCGAAAAGGATAGAGAGGGGCAGGATTCTCAGCATTGCTGTGTTTTCTGTTTAAAATAGAAATATACATTGTTTTCAACATAGGTCCACACTAGGGCAACACTGTTCTGCTTTAACAGAAAGCATACATTGTTAAAACATAGAAAGAGCCACAACACGTGCAACGCCTCCCCAAACTGACATAGAGGCCGGGAATAGACAACGCAATATAGCCACAACAACAACTGATCATGGAGCATCAACAATCCTTCCAACGCAGCCAAAATATATGAATACAATTACTCTGGAGTCAGAAGAATAATCCTCCAAGCCCATGCTTTCCTAGTCAGGGCATCAAACGATTAAAGGGACAGAGAGGAAAGATTAAGACTCCGAGCCTCTCAGAGCTCAGGAGCATTGTAAACAGGCTATAAATAGCTGAAAGCTAAATGTAATAAGGTTTCAACTTTTGGAGATTATTCCTCCTCTGTTCCTTCAAGCTTCTCATCTGCATTCTTTAGTAATACAAGCTTCTTTTGTTGTTATATGTTCAATGTCCATTCCTCTTCTATCCTATGCTTGCACTTGAACAATTTGTTCAAGTTTTCTTTGTGTTTAAGGCCAGATAACTGTCATCTTGTCTCTGCTTTGATATATTAGATTTGCAAGCTTCTTTGCTACCTGTAGCTAGCCATTTATATGTGTTATTATATATGCATCTGCCAGTATAGTCAGTAAGCTCATTTGCTGCCTATAGCTAGCCATTCATATATGTTCATGTATGCAATCCACTGGTATTGTCAATATTCTCCATCTATCCATTAAATCTACAAACTATCGAGCATTAGTGGTCTAAAGCCTTGTGTTGTTGAGGGTGTTCATGCATGTCTTGAGTAAGAATAGAGATGAAATGGTTATCTGACTTGATCCAAAACATTATCCATTCCAATAGTTCTGAGAACAATATTGAAGATTATATGTTACTAGCCATCTCCAAGCTGCAACCTAGGAGAGTTTCGTAGAGTGCTAACAGTTCCTACACAATGTTCAACCCATCCGATAATCCCTCTCACTTTGTTTGCATTTGTCTCATCATTTCAATGAGTTTTCTTAATTGTCACTTTTGCGCACCTTTGTTTTCATGAGTATCAATCTCATGTTTGTGGTTGTCGCTTTTGCTTGCGTTCACTTTAAAAAATGTTTTTTTTCTTCATGTTATCTTCACTCTATCATGTGCCACTTTCAATTCCTTCACCTTTTGCAAGTGTCGTTTTCATATTTTCTTATTATCACAAGTGTCGGTTCTCACTACATTCACTCCTGTTTGTGTCGCACCTTCACACATCACTAGAGTAAGTTCTAGCACACTCTTTTGCATTAGATGGTCCTACATATCATAAGAGTATGTGCTAAACAAATTCCTACAACTTTATGCACTTTCTAGTCATGGTCGACACTTCCGTCGCAACTTGTATTCTAAGAGTCATAATGTGTCGTCTCAATTGTTGCAGTTGGAAATAAGTCTCTTTGTTGTCATTTCAAGATGTGATTGTTGTTCATGAGTCTTGTGCATTTTCCTGGCTTGTATTGATGGAATTCATGTGTGTGATCCATGTTTGACTCTTGTTTGGATTCTTTTACCTCTCTTACTCTACTAATGCCACACTTAGCCATTTTGTAGCTCTTTTTGTCCTACTACCTAGTGTAAGTTATGAAATATTTGATCCTTCAACAAGTGATGAACACTTCCTATTCATGAGCCTTATTGATGAAAGCTCACCTTCCCAAACTTGTGCACTAACCCTTTTCATGGTCATCTCTTACGGTTGCACTTTCAAAATCCTCAAAGCATAGTCACCTAACTCTTCTTGCTTGTACTGACTAACAGCACTAAGTTTTGAGAAACCCTACCTTGTATAGCACATGAAGCACTTCTAGTGGCCCTCTATAAAAGAAAATTTCACCATACAAGGTTTATCCCTTCTCACAGTGCATGAAGCCTCCCCTTGGGCAAAGTGACTTGATATTTGTTACTTCCCTTAACTAATTGCACAATCTCCTCTTCCAGTGAGCCCTCCTGGGCACAAAGCACAACTTTAGTGAGAAATCAACCAATGTTAAAGAAAATTGTGTCCAGTAGAAGTTTGTCCCTTCAAAAGCACACTTTAGGAAAACAAGTACCCTTTGAGTGCACTTCGAAACAACAAGGACCCTTTGAGTGCACTTGGGAACAACAATGGACCTTTGAGCACACTTCATGATCCAAATCTTTTAATTCAAGGATGCATACAAAATTGCATTTAAAATAGCATGTAATCAAGTGAAACATATCCATAAAATAAGTGGAAATAAAAAACAACCATGAGATCAAAGGCACACAAACAAGTTGATAACGAAGTTCTCCTAGAGTGTGCTACGTCTCTGGGCCTTGCTCAATGTGGGGAGGCCATTTTCATTAATTGGTAGTGAAATAAAATTACATGCAAATTCAAATTGACACCTTATACCTCCACTTCCGGGGATGACTTGAAAATGTAGACCTCTGCTAAAGAAACAAATTGCACAGTTGGATTCCTAGCAAAAAATTGTGAAAAATTATTATAAATTTGGCCCTGTTTTGTGTTGGTAATCGCTGGGCTCTAGGAAATCTTTTTGATTCCCTGCAAGATTCCCTATGGGAATATTCCCTAAGATTCCCAAAGAATCTATCTCGAAAAACATGCCCAGGTGGGGTGCCAATTTAGCTCTAGTTATCCTGCATGCTTTGAAACCCATCCTTCACCACTCCATGCGTCCTCTCCCCCTGTTCGACACTTTGAGTGGTGTTTAAATAAGAGCAGGTGGGTGGACCTATCAAAGGCTGCCACCCATGGCTCATTGCTAATGCATCGGATTTGGGTTCGGGCGCCCTGGGGTCGAAACACAAATTGTGCAAGTGGAATGGTTTGGCACATTGTTTTTTGTTTGAAATACATTTCACGGTGTCAGCGCTGGCGGACCTGTCGGGAAGATTTGACTCCTGCCGTTTATTCATTGTTACTACCAACCGTTGGTTGTTGGTCAGCCGACCGACCAGTCGGTGGGGTTTGACCACCCGCTAGCTGACGACTGGTAATTTTTAAATTTTAATATAAAATAACCCAGCCGACTTGGTTTTCGCGCCATTTTTTAGGGTTCACTATTGATGCAAGAGCATTCAGCTTAGAAATACCATTGTATTTTAGTAGACATAGGGGGTCTTGTGTTTCAAGGAAGATGGTTTCCTATGCATCAAATTAATGTAATTCTAATGTTTTTGAGTGATTTTATGAGAGATATTAAGAATAGGAAATAATTAGATATTGTGAGGAATATTGTAAATGTTCTCAAATGAAGGGGAACATGAGAGAATCCAGATAGTTGAGAGTTCATAGGGATTGATAGATTTGGAAATTAATTGTAGATCTTAAATTAGGAATTAATTCATGATTTATGGGATTGAGATGATTCTTAGGGTTTAGTTCAAATTATTAAGGATCTGAACCGAGAATTAGTTAGTTATGTAGTTAGAGAGTTAGGAATTGGAGGAGTTTGAATGTAAGCCTATGGGCAGATAAGGACATAGAGGCCACTGATATTGGAAACTAGGCTTGAGAGAAGAAACTGTGTAAATACTTGTTTACGAATATAGAAATTTGATTTCAAACATGTGTAGAGTACGTATGTGATTAAATTGTAATTATTTATAAACAAATTGTTTTTGCATAAGATATGTGTGTGCAAACAAAATCGAGAAGGACAGAGTGCCGGGACAATGTACATAGAAAATGGAGGTTAAATAACTCCAATGATGGACTATAATTAAGCTTAGGAAGGAGTCAAACGGAAGATCAATGACGTAGAAAGTATCACACAACAAAGCACGAAAATCGTTGGATCGGCCAGATCAATGGATAACAACGACAGAAGAGGAAGGGTGGAGAGTACACTGCGTGTTAGCATTAAGGGTTAATGATGCAGGAGCATCTAGACCCAGCCAGCAATGTGGAGATTTGTCCATATGTTGTGGTTAAATCCAGTGAAATTTATTTACTGTTGGTCAAAAATCAATTTACTGAGGAGGTTGGATTCCTCAAATAATTTGTTATTGTAATAAATAGGGGACTAGCTTATTTTGGAATTTTGAGATAGAGCTGTTAGTCTAGGTGTACTTGGAAAGCAACGGAATAGAAGAATTCTGTTCTTTCTTGGGAAAATAGGAAACTCTGTTAGATAATTTAGGAGAATTATTCGACTGGATAATAAATAGAGGAAAATTGTAATGAGCTGGGGGGATTTTTCTTTTAGATTGATTAGAGTTTGTGTGTCGCTTGGAGGAGAAGAGCGATTGTGTGAGTGAAGTGTTGGTGTGTGAGCGAAAGCTCAAATTTGCAGAGTGAGTGTGAAGTGTTGGAAATCAGGCCAAGTATTGTAGATATTTGAAACTGATTAATGAAATACAGTTTTATGTGCTTTGGAAGTTGGGACTGTGAATATCTCTGTCAATGCGAAGTAAATATCTATGTTCCTATATAGATGATAAATGGTGCTAAATGTCTGAATCGTTATGGCTGGATATTTCTGGTGTTAAATGACTATAGGAATATATGATTCCAGTAGAATGTTTGGAAACCCACTTAATAGATTGAATAGATGTGATATTGGATTGAATCCTGTTGAGTGCATCGACTTGTGGACTTGTTTGTGAGAGGATTGCTCTGCGTTGAGCAATACTGATGAAATCATTTGTTATTAAATATTCTGGGGTTTTCTTTTGTGGAATCGTTGTTTGGAAGTTTGCCTAAAAAGCAAACGAAATTTCTGTGCAGAAATTGTGTGATACTCTGCGTGAGCAATTTATGGTCATCCAGAATGTGCAGGAAGCAATAATCCGTCTTGTGTGGATCAATACAACAGATCCAAGTATTGAATCGAACCCTGAGTGCTGGTTAATGGAGGAAATGCCCAACAACCCAATTATGTAACAAGGCGTGGTTAAATCTTGAGTTAAATTGCTGTGGGAAAATGCATTGATCAGGTTGATAAATTCGTGAGGGTTTGGGAATCTCATTATTTTCAATTCTTGAATTGAAGTCTGCATTAAGCTACAAAGGGGGTGTTGTCCCACAGCGAAAGAGCCGAATAGAAATTCAATGTTGTTGAATCCGGGTTCGAATCCCACGAAGTCCCTAGCAACTGTGGTCAGGCGATAATAATGAATATTGCGGTTATTCTTGGGACTCGAACTCGTGCACTCCGTCGATCCGTAATTCAGTAATCAAATTGTTAGGCAGGGTAGCAAATGAGTCTTTCCAAACACTAGATTAGGAGTTCGATCCCAGGAATTCGACGTTTGTTTATGGTTAATTATGCATGAAATACAGGATGGGTCTCGGGCCTTAAACGGGGACACTCATCAAGCGTGAACTTTCGAAGCTAAAGAAAGGAGAACCCCGTCTGACTGATTCTTGGAAGCAGTCCCGCGTCCTATAAAACCTGAATGGTTGATTTGCTGAATCACCGAGATCCGAATGGTTTGATTTGCTTTGGGAACCGAAGGTTGAATAAGGCTCATGCGAGCAGGGATCTTCACGTTTACACTGCAATCTGGATCGATGGGAAGCGTTTGATCCCATTAGCATATAATTATGCGTTCCAGCGACGCGTTTATTATCCCATTGCTACCAAGAGAAAATGTCTGAGTCACGCTACAATAGCGACCACTGGAATCGCGAGAGACGGAGAGGTCTGTGTGCATACAGCTGGAAAGTGAAATTTCAGTTGATATAACCTGAGAGCAGAACAGAGTGTTTAAAGATCCTGGCAAATGCAGGCCCCCCTGCATCAATTTTGGTATCAGAGCTTGGCTCTGTTGAAATTGTATAAGTTTGTTTTCTGAATGAAGTTTAGTATCAGATTGCAGCAGTGAGGAAATCTATTCAAAACACGGTGACAGCATCAGAAGGAGTGAAGAGTGCAGCACAATAAATCGAGAGAAGCTGTGAAAGAAGAACCAGGTGCATTCTTAAAAGCAGAAGTGGCAGTGAACTTGAAGAATCCAACGTGAGGTTGGACAGAAAAGACAATTGAAGTGTTCTGGAAAGAGAGTGAGAGATTGCAGAAGCCTAGAGGGAGCAAAGGTGTGCTCGGGAGAAGATTCCAGATAGGGGATCATGCTTACCAAAAGCCTGAGTAAGGAGAACTCAGTGAGGTGAGATTGCAGTAAGAAGAACTTACTGTTGCAGAGGCTTGTTGCAGAGGTGTAAGGAGCTCATGGAAAGAGAGGAGCAGAAAATGACTACAGATGGTCATAGCGGAAGTTCACAAGGAAGCCACCCCAGAAAGGAAGATGCCAAAGCAAGTGGCATGAGGATGAGTCAAAAAGAGTTTGACCGAGAGAAAGCTAAGATAGATTTCCAGATGGGAATATTGATGAAGATGCTGCAGAAAAGTGTTTGGACCATGAGGAAAAGAGTAAAGTGGCCAAGGCTACGAGAAAGGAGAAATCAGCAAGTGAAGTTAGAGATAGCAGAAGAATTGAGAAAGATTGAGCAAATATTGAGTGCTCAAGAGGAATCAGAGAACCTCAGAGAAGCAGAGGGAGAATTGGAAGTTTCCATTTGCAGACCAGAACAAGGTGAAATGTTGGGAGAAGAGGATAATGAGAGGTCAGCTGAAGACCTCATGGACTACTGGCAGAGTTCAGAACAATTTGAGGATATGTTGACAAAGGAAGAGGATGAGGCAATGAAGCCTTCTGATTTTGATTCTTATAGTTTGCGTATGTTTGCAGGATGTGCAGAGGATGATGGACAGCCTGATGAAGTTGTCACCAGGAATGTAGATCTTGAGGTAAAGTATGATGGTGAACCCCTTTTAGAGGAAGAAGGCGTTGATCTATTGAAACAAAAGGAGTTCATAGATGAAATCCTGTTTGGTGTGAAACAGTCGGATGAGGTCGATATAGACCAGCAGTTTAAAGACAATTCCATAGTGGAACTACAAAAAGGTGGCCCTGTGCAATGTGCTGTCTGTAGTAGCCAATCTATGGATTTTGTGGATACTCACAGCCTTATTATGCATGCATACAACGCTCCAAATCCTATGCTGCAATCAGAGCACTTGGGACTTTATAAAGCATTATGTGTTTTGATGGGATGGAGCTATGCCTCTCCACCAGATAATGAAAAATCATATCAGTCAATCTCAGCACCTGAAGCAATGGAAAACACTCAAGATCTTATTTTATGGCCACCACTAGTTATTATTCAAAATGCAAGTACTGGAAAAAGAAAGGATGGCCTTTTGGAGGGTATTGGAAATCGAGCGATGGATGCACAACTTGAAGAGCTTGGGTTTACTGGTGGAAAGTCAGAGGCAGTATATGGAAGAGGTGGCCATCAAGGCACAATAATTGTAAAATTCTCTCCCTCTTCTGCTGGTTTACAAGAGGCAGAGCAGCTAATCAAATATTTTGAAAGTAAAAATCATGGGCGGAAAGATTGGCTACGAGTTCAATCTTCAACTGTCAATCAAGAAAATGGTGAAGAGAATCCAGAGTTAGTAGAGACTGATGAAAAAAACTAAGCTGAAAAAGAGGGTACTGTATGGCTATCTTGCAATAGCTGGGGACTTGGAGAAACTTGACATTGATACTAGAAAAAAACCTTTAGTAAAAAGCAAGAAAGATAGTGATGCATTACCACAGAGTGGACAGAGACTTGAGGGACCAACAACAACAATAGTGATCAAGAACAGACTATCAAATCAAGTATGGGATCCAGGAGGACGCAAACCAGAAATGCATGATCTGGAGATCATGGTTAATTTAAACTTTGGGAGTCTGATGCAGGAGCATCTAGACCCAGCCAGCAATGTGGAGATTTGTCCATATGTTGTGGTTAAATCCAGTGAAATTTATTTACTGTTGGTCAAAAATCAATTTACTGAGGAGGTTGGATTCCTCAAATAATTTGTTATTGTAATAAATAGGGGACTAGCTTATTTTGGAATTTTGAGATAGAGCTGTTAGTCTAGGTGTACTTGGAAAGCAACGGAATAGAAGAATTCTGTTCTTTCTTGGGAAAATAGGAAACTCTGTTAGATAATTTAGGAGAATTATTCGACTGGATAATAAATAGAGGAAAATTGTAATGAGCTGGGGGGATTTTTCTTTTAGATTGATTAGAGTTTGTGTGTCGCTTGGAGGAGAAGAGCAATTGTGTGAGTGAAGTGTTGGTGTGTGAGCGAAAGCTCAAATTTGCAGAGTGAGTGTGAAGTGTTGGAAATCAGGCCAAGTATTGTAGATATTTGAAACTGATTAATGAAATACAGTTTTATGTGCTTTGGAAGTTGGGACTGTGAATATCTCTGTCAATGCGAAGTAAATATCTATGTTCCTATATAGATGATAAATGGTGCTAAATGTCTAAATCGTTATGGCTGGATATTTCTGGTGTTAAATGACTATAGGAATATATGATTCCAGTAGAATGTTTGGAAACCCACTTAATAGATTGAATAGATGTGATATTGGATTGAATCCTGTTGAGTGCATCGACTTGTGGACTTGTTTGTGAGAGGATTGCTCTGCGTTGAGAAATACTGATGAAATCATTTGTTATTAAATATTCTGGGGTTTTCTTTTGTGGAATCGTTGTTTGGAAGTTTGCCTAAAAAGCAAACGAAATTTCTGTGCAGAAATTGTGTGATACTCTGCGTGAGAAATTTATGGTCATCCAGAATGTGCAGGAAGCAATAATCCGTCTTGTGTGGATCAATACAACAGATCCAAGTATTGAATCGAACCCTGAGTGCTGGTTAATGGAGGAAATGCCCAACAACCCAATTATGTAACAAGGCGTGGTTAAATCTTGAGTTAAATTGCTGTGGGAAAATGCATTGATCAGGTTGATAAATTCGTGAGGGTTTGGGAATCTCATTATTTTCAATTCTTGAATTGAAGTCTGCATTAAGCTACAAAGGGGGTGTTGTCCCACAGCGAAAGAGCCGAATAGAAATTCAATGCTGTTGAATCCGGGTTCGAATCCCACGAAGTCCCTAGCAACTGTGGTCAGGCGATAATAATGAATATTGCGGTTATTCTCGGGACTCGAACTCGTGCACTCCGTCGATCCGTAATTCAGTAATCAAATTGTTAGGCAGGGTAGCAAATGAGTCTTTCCAAACACTAGATTAGGAGTTCGATCCCAGGAATTCGGCGTTTGTTTATGGTTAATTATGCATGAAATACAGGATGGGTCTCGGGCCTTAAACGGGGACACTCATCAAGCGTGAACTTTCGAAGCTAAAGAAAGGAGAACCCCGTCTGACTGATTCTTGGAAGCAGTCCCGCGTCCTATAAAACCTGAATGGTTGATTTGCTGAATCACCGAGATCCGAATGGTTTGATTTGCTTTGGGAACCGAAGGTTGAATAAGGCTCATGCGAGCAGGGATCTTCACATTTACACTGCAATCTGGATCGATGGGAAGCGTTTGATCCCATTAGCATATAATTATGCGTTCCAGCGACGCGTTTATTATCCCATTGCTACCACGAGAAAATGTCTGAGTCACGCTACAATAGCGACCACTGGAATCGCGGGAGACGGAGAGGTCTGTGTGCATACAGCTGGAAAGTGAAATTTCAGTTGATATAACCTGAGAGCAGAACAGAATGTTTAAAGATCCTGGCAAATGCAGGCCCCCCTGCATCAGTTAATATTGAGATTAAGCACTAAACTTTTGGTTAAGCATCTTCCTTAAA
Organism: Pinus taeda; assembly: GCA_000404065.3. Taxonomy (NCBI): domain Eukaryota; kingdom Viridiplantae; phylum Streptophyta; class Pinopsida; order Pinales; family Pinaceae; genus Pinus; species Pinus taeda. The sequence goes on from APFE030845255.1 coordinate 34,601, forward strand.
GTTTTCGATTTGAACACGTGGGTAGTTTTCCAAAGGCGGAAGTGGTATCTCACGTGGCCTAAAGGCTGTAAGTGATATTTCAAAATTCTACACGATAAAATGCGAAGGCACCACTTAGCACAACAAAACAAATTTTCTTGCATGCTTCTGAAATTTTATCAGTCATGCTAGTTAGAGTGCGAGATTGCGTCATATCCATTGGATCAAGCAAGATTGATCTACGGTGGAGATTTAGGCACACAAAAGTCGAGCGAGTGAGTGATAGCCGTTGGATCTGAAGGAAGAAATCAACGGTGCAGATTTGAAGCGTAGGTTGAACATCAATAAATGTGCAAAGTCGCGTGAATCGGTAGAATGGTAAAGTAATGAAGGGTTAAGTGGTTTATGTGTAATTTCTATTATACAAGCGTTATAATAGAAATAAAGCGGAATAAATATATTATGGGTTAAGTTAAGTTTAACCAAAGTCTAAACACCATGGTGTGGTTGTTAATTGCGGGTAATAAGAGTTAATAAAAGATATTAAAGGGTTGTATAGTTTCTACTCAAAGGGTTTATTAAGGTTTAGACCTTGGATAGCTAAATCAAATGTTTCCGCTGAAGCATTTAATTAAGAACATTAAACCTTGATTTAAGAGAGTTTTTCCTAAGTATATGATTGAAATTCTTGGGACGTGAATATGACATGCATTTGATGCATATTGTGGATATTTGCGGCTAATGCTGCATCATTGGGTATTAGAGCTGGTCAAAGCTCTTTTTAATTAAAGCATAATTGTGTAGAATGCAAGTGTGATTGCGAAATAAAGAGGAGGTCAGGTTATTTGAATCTGATAAGTAGAAGGCATGACATAAGATGAGAATAAGTGATACTCTTAAGAAGAGATTGCAGAAGCATAAAGAAAGCACATCGATGTTTGTTTTCTTGAGGAAAATGGAGATTCACTCAAATGTGAAGAGTGGATGGAAACTGCTTGTGAAATCATACATGTATTGTTTTATTTAACTCTGGTTGGAGTTTTTCAGGTTAAAGACAGAGTAAAGATTAATAGAAGAAGATAGACAACGAAAGTTGTATGTGTTCTAAAGAACAAAGTGAATGAAAGACAGGAAAAAAATGGTAGTGAACTTGAAGAATCTGAATGAAGGTTGGACATAGAGGACGAGAGTGTTCTCAGAAGGAAGCTGAGCAGAAGCATTTTAAAGTGGCCATAGGAATTTGGCAGTAGCAAGCTTTTGAAATCTTGGAATGATCTTTGTTTTAAATATCATTGATATGCAGGTAACAATAATTAGTGAAGCATCTCAGCAAGAGGATCACAGCCTAAAGAGTAGTGATGAAGGAAGCGGTAAGGGTTTATGAGAGAGAGTGGCCATAACCTAGTATTTCATTTGTGCTTGAAATACAAAAGGATAGTTGTGTTCTCAAAAGTGCAAATGAGTTGAAGTCTAGAGCATGGAGTGCTCATATGGTTCCAGAGGACAGAACCAGAGAGATGCCAAAAGACTGAGCTCAAAGGAGAGAATTTTAGTGAGGTATCATGCAGCAGGGAGGACTTGATGTTGCAGAGACTTGTGTAGCTCATAGTGGGTGGGTGAAGAATTCATAGATATGGAGAAGAAGATGACTAGTGATAGTCATTGTAGAGGTTCAGAGAAAAGCCAAAAAGTGAAGAAATAAGATGCCAAAGAAAATGGCATATGGAGACAAATGAATGGTGAAGAATATGAGAGGGAGAAGGCTGAGACAATAGTCCATCTTGAAGTACTAATGGAATTTTTGTAGAGGAATGAGAAAGACCAGAGGTGTGGTTTTCTTATAAGACGAAAGATAATGTGGCATAAACTATAGAAGAGGAAAGAGAAAATTATGAATGCTTGACTGAAGGAATAATTACTCAGAATAAATGAGTATTTGGAGGAAGACTTGAATATTGAAGCTTCAAGTGAGGCCAAAAAGTCACATGATTTTAAATTTGATAATTTGTGTATGTCTACAGGTGAAACATGTGAAAAGGGACAATTTGCTGATATTGTCGTAAGGAGGAAGAAGGCAGGCAGAATCTAAATTGTGTTATGGAAGAAGATGAGATAGATATGTCACATGTAAATGCCCGTACATAGTTGGGAAAAGGTTTTACTTTTCAGCATATTGCAAGGACTAAAAGCAGGGGAAGTTTTACTCATGATGATGGCCAAAAGCAAGAAGAAGTGGAGAAGGATATCAAGCAACCAAGTGAAGGACTTGAGGAGATTGAAGAGAAGACCATCGAAATATTTCGGAGTCATGTAGAGGACTTGGAACAACAGGAGGACTTGATGATTGAATCATCAAGTGAGATCATGAGGTCTTGTGGTTTTAAAACTGACAAGTTGTGTGTGAATGTAGGTATTGCAGAAAACAAACCATCCTATGGAACTGTCTTGAGTGATGTTGACAGTTGCCAAGCAAAGTATGATGATGATTGTCTTTCAAATGAAGATCAAGTTGAGTTATTACAATAGAAAGAGTTCATAAATTCCTTTCTTAGTGAAGGAAATATCTTCAGTGGCGATGAGACAATTATGTCTTATGATAAGGAATTCGTTATTGGTAAGGACAAAGAGAAATTGATTTTCTTAAATGGCCAAAGGAAGAGTGATGGACAGAATGAAGAAGTAGTGTCACCAAGAAATTATACTTGTGACAATGAAGAAGATAGTGAGGATTGTATGGAGCTTTTAGGAGAAATCCCAAGGGTGATGGAAAATTTATGGCACGAGATAAGTATTTTAGAGAAAAGGCTAGAAAACCAAAGAGTAAGTGTTCAGATTGTAAAATCAGAGTTGAATGATAATGAAGAAGTGCACTACAATGGACAAGAGTAGGAAGACATCATTGAAGCAGATGGTGTGGAAGAGAGACTAGCTAACAGTCTTGTGAATTCTTTTGACAATTTAAATCAACATACTGATGTGCTGACAAAGGAGTTAGAGGAAAACCCAAAACATCAAATTGAGATGTTTCCAGAGAAGGAAAAGGAGATGAGGCCTTATATTTTTAATTCTGATAATTGGTGTATTATTGCAGTTTGTGATGAAGATACTGCTGCAAAGACAAAAAAATATTTGGCGCAGGAGAACAATCAAATGAAGGGGGAAAAGGAAGATTCCATGATAGTACTTAGCCCATGGAGCGAAAACATTAAATCATTGGAAATTAAATTCGCAGACAAGGAGCAGAAATTAGATGTTGCAGAGGGAGATAGCTTCAAGGATATTAAGGAAGTTTGGATGGAAGCAATATCTACAACAGTATCTGGAGCAATCTCAAGAGTAATAGTAGAAGCTGAAGTAGAAAAAGATGAAGAAAGTAATCAGTAGTTTAAATATGAATGAACAACGTGCAATGAGATGTAATGGTAGCGTATGTACCAACCCAAGGATGTGCTGGAGATGGAGATTAAAGAATTATGGCAGTTGATGATGAAACCAGATTGAGGAAAATGACAACAGGAGGAGTGATCAATCAGAATTTTAAACTGATTGAAGAGAGGAAGATGAACCATAAGACAACAGATATACAATAGCAGCAAAGGTGCAAGGCATTTGGGTAGTTACAAACTAAGGTTTGGGATCCTAGAGGTTTTTCTATCAACATATGAGAACATATGATCTGGAGATCATGAATTTTTTCAACCTTGGGAGTCTGATGCAGGAGCATTCGGCTCAGAAATATCATTGTATTTTAGTAGACATAAGGGGCCTTGTGTTTCAAGGAAGTTGGTTTCCTATGCATCAAATTAATTTAATTCTAATGTTTTTGAGTGATTTTATGATAGATATTAAGGATAGGAATTAATTAGATATTGTGAGGAATATTGTAAATGTTCTTGAATGAAGGGGAACATGAGAGAATCTGGATAGTTGAGAGTTCATAGGGATTGATAGATTTGGAAGTTAATTGTAGATCTTAAATTAGGAATTAGTTCATGATTTATGGGATTTAGAGGATTCTTAGGGTTTAGTTGAAATTATTAAGGATTTGAACCGAAATGGGTTACAAAACCTTTTGTATAAATGTGAGCCTAAAAGGCATAGAGAGAGTTAGTTAGAGAGTTAGGAATTGGAGGAGTTTGATTGTAAGCCTACGGGCAGATAGGAAATAGAGGCCACTAATATTGGAAATTAGGCCTGAGAGAAGAAACTATGTAAATACTTGTTTATGAATATAGAAATTTGATTTCTAACTTGTGTAGAGTACATGTGTGATTGAATTGTAATTATTTATAAACAAAGTGTTTTTGCATAAGATATGTGTGTGCAAACGAAATCAATAAGGAAAGAGCAATGAGACAACGTACATAGAAAATTGGAGGTTAAACTGTTCCAGTGATAGATTGTAATTAAGCTCATGAAGTATTCAAATGGAAGATTAATGACGTAGAAAGTAAAACCGTCAGATTAGCCATATGGACAGATAACAACGACGAAAGAGGAAGGGAAGAGAGTAAACTATGTGTTAGCATTAAGGGTTAATACTGAGATTAAGCGCTAAACCTTTGGTTAAGTGTCTTCTTTAAAGGTTTTGATTTGAGCACATGGGAAATTTTCCAAAGGCAGAAGTGGTATCTCGTGCGGCCTAAAGGCTGTAAGTGATATTTCAAAATTCTACGCGATAAAACGTGGAGGTGCCACGTAGCACAGCAAAACAACTTTTCTCACGTGCTTCTGAAATTTTGTCGGTCGTGCTAGTTGGAGCGCGAGATTGCGCGATATCTGTTGGACCAAGAAGGATTAATATACGGTGGATATTTGGGCACACAAAAGTTGAGCGGGTGAGCAATAGCTGTTGGATCTGAAAGAAGAAATCAACGGTGCATATTTGAAGTGTAGGTTGAGCATCGGTAAATATGCAAAGTCGTGTGAATCGGTAGAATGGTAAAGTAATGAAGGGTTAAGTTGTTTATGTGTAATTTCTATTATACAAGAGTTATAATAGAAATAAAGCAGAATAAATATATTATGGGTTAAGTTAAGTTTAACCAAAGTCTAAAGACCATGGTGTGACTGATAAGCACGGGTAATAAGAGTTAACCAAAGATATTGAAGGGTCGTATGGTTTCCGCTCAAAGGGTTTATTAAAGTTTAAATCTTGGATAGCTAAATCAAACATTTCCACTTAAGCATTTAATTAAGAGCATTAAACCTTGATTTAAGAGAGTTTTTCCTAAGTATATGATTGAAATTCCTCGGACATGAATATGACATGCATTTGTATGCATATTGTGGATATTTATGGCTAAGGCTACATCAACTGTGCATTTTAAACATGCGACAATTTGGTCACCACCGGTAATCGAAACAATGCAATTTGTAGCCTCCTTAGCAGAATCTGGGGACATTGACTGGGCTACCACGTGTCATGCTATGATTGGTCTGTATGGCTGACTGGGCTACTGACATCATGCTGATGTCACCTACCACATGTCACGCTCTGTTGGATCTCCTTCATCCATATGTCCAGGTCAACCTGTTGATGTCATCATCCATACTGCTGACATCAACATCCCAAGTGTCACTGTGGGTCCTTCTTGCAAGAAATTTAGTTGTTTCCAAAAAACTTCAGTAGACCATAAATTCTTCATACAATTCGGATTGAGGTGTAATTTGCATAATTGGATTTAGAATGACAAGCTCTTTGATTTGAGACGGGTTTCATTGCATTTCAAGGACTTTGAAAATTTGGCCTTTTAGGATCCTCCTAGATCACTTTGAAACAAAAAGGACCCTTTAAGCGCACTTCGAAACAACAAAGACCCTTAGGGCACACTTCGGAACAAAAAAGACCCTTTGAGTGCACTTTGGGAAAACAAGGAGCACTTCGCAACAACAAGGACCCTTTGAGCACACTTCGGAACAAGAAGGACCATTTGAGCACACTTCAGGAAAAAAAAGGCTCATTTGGGTGCACTTTGGAAGAACAAGGACCTTCTATCCTTTCAAAAGTGTACTTAAGAACAACAAGGGTCTTTTGTCTCTTTAAAATCACATGGCACACTCTCGAGAAACAATTGGTCATCCTTGTCCACTTTCTTTGCACCTTGTGCCCTCACTGAACAACTTTAACACATAATGCACTGTCAAGCAACAATGGCTCCTCCTTGTCTCTTATGATTGCGCCCAAGCAGTGTCTTATGAATACACCAAAATGTTCTCTCTCTCTCTCTCTCTCTCTCTCCCTCCCCCTAAGCACATGGCACACTTTTAGGAAATAGTGGGGTCATCCCTTGCTCGATGTCCAACTCAACTGCGCTTTCATTGTCTCTTACTTCGTTGACCCTAGCGCATGGCACAATTTTAGTCAAGAAGCTCATCACACTGTCCCTTGCACTTGTTGATTGTGTTGGACCATGGAGATACCCTTCTTCATAGTGTATGACATATTAATAATGAACAATTTTGCCTTCCTAAGCCACTGTTAAGTTCAACTACACCCTCCTAATCAAGCCCTTCCTTCTCAGTGTTTCCACAGGTTTATCATAAGCAACTTCTTTCATGAGCTAGGTAGAGATAGGATATATGATTCCAAGACTAATGTACCATTGTTATAAGTGATATTTATTGGTAGGAGTACCTTCTCAACAAGGCAAGGTGATGCTCAAAGAAGATAATCAGGAGAAGAAGCAAAGAAGCACTTGTAGAGGAGCACATAGAAGAACCATCATGAAGACATGAAGGAGATCTTGGATCATGACGGAATGGAGGCATTGCATGATGACTCAGAGTATTCCAAGGCTAATCCAAGACCCTTTGGAGGGTAAAGGTGAAGCACAAAGAATATCTTTCATGAAGATGAAGCATAGATCAAATCTACCATTAAGAATGCAAGACAAAGCAACAAGAGATAAGCTTGGCATTGCCACATCAACATGAAATCCATGTTATCATTGTCAAGTTGTGACTTGTACAAGTGTCATCAAAATGGTCAATATGTGTCCATGTGTCATGCCACATCACTGGTGGATGTAATTATAAAAAGGAAAGGAAAAAATGCAATGTGTGGAAGTCTAAGAGTCAGAAGTGAAATGTGAAAAGCCACATATGGAAAATGAGTAAATAGAAGTTCAAAAGTCATTTAGGAGTCCAAGAGTCATGAGGGAAGCTCAAGAATCATAGGGAATATGAAAGGTCATTCCTCTAATTAAAAGCAACCTAATAACTCAAGCAACGAGATTTTGGAGAGCTAGCTTTGGCTTCTCTAGCTTGACATAGAAGAGAAGATCATTCTTTGGAGAAGAAAGAAGTGACTCAATGTTCCACTATTGGAACTAGTGCCTCATAATTGTAACTTTGTACTTGGATATTTCACTTAATAATCAAAATCTTTATGAGCCAACACATTTTGATGCATGTATCGTGAATGTCGTAAGACTATTACTTAGATGTTTGCGGTACACATTACATTTAATATGTACTAAGGAAATTGAACTACTTCATTGACTTTGGTACTTATCTTGTTGAATGTGTGTTGTTTTTCATTAATGATTGTGGTGTCTATGTGAACTATTTTGTTGGATAACTAATGAATATTCTTTGTTCTCGTGTGTCTCTCCTAGGATAATATTATTACTTTCCTCCTAGAGACTCACTTTTGTCTCCCCTCGTGAAGGTCTCCTTTTACACATGGCAATTGGTGATTCACAGTGTCAACTTACTTGCTGATTTCAAAGGATATGTGTGTAATCTCTTATGTTATTCATTGTAGCTAAGACAAACCTTAAAGTTATGGTGGTCGAGTCTATACTCTAGATGGGGCTCCTACTACAAATCGTGTGAGATCTAATTGAGACTTCAAATCTGAGAGACCCCTTGTATGTTGGTGCTATCCAACCCCATCAACAATAAGTATTTTGTGTTCTATATAGTTGAATTGGGCTTTATTTCATTACCTATAGGGGCTATATAAAGCCACTTACTTCATAGTAGAAGTAGTATCTTGGGATTACACTCAAAGTAGTTGAATGGAGTAAGAATCACACTAATATTGAGCTGATTCATCCTCTTTTGTTGTTCAATCCTTTACGGCCTACAATAATATGAGTACTCCTCACAAACTTGTTCTTTTCTATGATACCATTTTAGAGTTTGAATCTTTGCTATCATAAAGCGTTGATACAGTCTAAGATTTTAAGTACAAGCTCAAGAATCTAGCTGTGATAAAAATCTATACCAGCAATCACAAGACCAAAAGAGAGACGATAGAATAAAATATCATTATTTAGACCAAGAAACTGAAAAAAAAAAACAATTCAAATTCACTTGTATTGTATTGTTTGACTTGAGTACAATGAAATAACATTATCATATAGAGAAATAATGTGTACTAAGTGTGGTTCCTAGTGCATACACAACTAGTAGAAAAACAACTTTCTCTTAGTTCCAACTATCTAAGCCAAAAATGGTGTTGTAGAATTTAAAATGTAGTTAGGGTCAATAATAGGGCTGACCATAAATAAGATGGGCCAAAAATAAATGAAGGATAAGATAGAAATCATTCATGTAGCTACTAACTCAAGAAGTGAAGAAAAACTCCAAAAATAAGGCTAAAAGTGAAAGTATATGATTTTCTAGAATAAAAGGGATAACTAGACAAGGTTTTTCCCCATAAATAAGAAGGTAATGCACAATTTTGGATAAGGTGGCTAGACAATAGGAGGTGCACATTAATGGATAATAAATAATCATGTCACTACTTAGTCACTGTCATATGTTATCCTACATGCCACACTAGTTAAAAGAAGACATATCATTAATAGTAAACATAATATTAAAAACCAGTTGGTTTGAACCGTAAACCGGTCAAACCAGCCAGTTCATAAGGTTAGGCCACTGAACTGGTTGAAAAACCAGGTTTATTAGTCCTCCTCATCGGTTTTTTGGTCAAACTGTCATAAACCAACCGGTTTATTGCCATGCTGATTGCGGACCCACCGAACCCCTCTTTCTTGGTTTTTGAGGTGGTTTTGAGGGAAACTAAGGGTTGTTTCCCTCCAAAAACAACCCCTCCAAGAAAATAAAAAGATGTCTCCCCTCTCATTTGTATTTTCTGTGAGTTTCATTAGGATTTTGGAGAGTAAGAAATTTAAGCTTTTGTGATTTGAATTTTGTTGGAGATTAGTTTCTTTATCCATCACATAAGATTTAAGATTTATTGACATTTCAAACTTACTAGGTTCATCATCAGAACAAGAAAGTGAATGTGAAGAAATATGACCATGCTAAGTATTAATAAATATAGTTTGGAAAGGGTAAGAAACCGACAAATAGTTTTTTTTTAAACAATGATTAATTATTTTAATGTCCAAATTTTTATATTAAGAATGTATTAAATATTTTACTATTAATAATATATTAAATATTTAATTTTATTCTATTATATAGATGATGTAAATGTATTATTAATATATACATATATTTGAAGAAGTATTAATTAATTATTAATATTAGATATTAATAATATTAATACATAATAAATGTTAATATTTTTGTAATCTTACGTTAATATGATATTTATAGGTATATTTTATTATTGGTGTTAATAATTAATCGTTAGTATATAGATTAATTATATGAATATTTATTGGCATTAGTACTTAATAATTTATATATTGGGGCTTCAACACAACTTTATAGTCATTTTTCACAGAATTTCGCAAGAAGCACAGTGGTGTGCTTCGAATTTTCATCCGAGCAACAGATTTATCGGCCATATCCAGGAAAGAATCTTTAGGGAATCTTTGAGATTCTTGAGGGTCCAAATTTTGACGATGTCAAAAAGAGGCCAAGTTTACAATTGTTTGACACGATTTCGAGCCACGAGTTCAACGGTGATGTCCATTTCTACAGTTGATCCTTACTTTTTCTAGCCATCCCCGCAAAGTGGAGATATATGACGCAGTGATGTATGTTATTTCTTTTGATTTGATGAGATGATGATTTTGTTGTTGAGATCCTTATTACCATTATGTTGAAGGATACTTGTATGCCACATCTGTGAGATTTTATTAGCTTATCATGCTGAAGGAGGGCCCATATGAGTGAGAGTTCCTATAGGAGAACGTCTCATGGAGACACACGCCATTCTGGTTCAAGGACTTTATCCTTGCAATTAAAAACAATGTACCATGTACTCATCAACAGCTTGCAACATATAATGAATCAAATTCCCCACTCTTGACACCAGGGCCCAGACATGTAACCCACATTGGGTGAACTCCGTTATTAATGTGTTTTTTGTTCTTGATTTGATGGTTGTCTTTATGTTTCCTCTCCTTTACAATATTCACATGTGATTTTTCATACTCTTTCACATGCAATTATTCTAACATCACATAAGTAAAAGATCTTGGTTAATTCCCGTAGCTAAAATGATCCAGATCAAGTTTGGTATCAAATCAATCTTCTTGTTGATGTGAATTGCGAGTGTGAATGATTGAACGTGCAACAAGAATGGAAATGGAGAACAATAGAAATCTCTACGAGGACCTCGTGAGGATGGCTCACATGGTGGACAAAATATATGCAGATTATGAGGAGAATATTGCAAGAGAGAAATGATAGAAAGAAAGAGTAGAGGATGATGCTCCTTCTACCCCCTCAAGTGAACATTCATCTTCTTCATCGTCTTCTCATCATTCAGATGAGTAGATCAATTAGAGTCTTCAAGCATAGAATGTTGAATTGAGGAAAATTCTATGAGAAGAAAAAGAGGAGAAGCAAAGAATGCAACTTCAGGTACGAGCCACAAAAGATGCCTTGGAAAAGTTGAAGTGCAATGAAGGCTTAGCAAAGCCATCATCACCTATTTCAGAATCGACAGCTAAGGTAAACAGTGTTGATCGTTCTTCAGTTTCATTTTCACATGATGTTATTTTTGTTGGAAATATGGAGGTACCCATTTCAAGAATTGGCATGAGACTCCTTAAAAGGGTGGGGTATAAAGGAGGAGGACTTGGTGTTAATGGCCAAGGAATGAATAAACCATTGGAGGTTGTACAAAGACCTCAATTTGTCGGTTTTGGATACATTGAAGGAGAGTGATTAAAGGTAGCAGAATCTTCCAAGACATTTTCAAAGTCATCGGAGAAAGAGGAAAACACATCACAATCCTCTCATGACAGTGCACATTACAGAGGAAGAGCTGAGGCAAGCCCTAACTGCCATAATTGCACCAGAGACAGTGAAGAGAGGTATAAAAAGTCTCAGTATTCTAAAGTTCATTTTGATTACAAGCATGTTAATGATGAGCAAAAATCATGGTATAGAAAACTATGTAGTTTTTGTTGTTTACATAACCATGTGGTTGCTGAGTGCTGGAAGAGAATGGTAGCAAGAAAGAGGATGAGGCATGAAAGGCCTTCTCCACATCAGGGAAGGAAGTAGGTTAAGCAGGTGTGGAGGAAGAAGAAATTTTGCAGTCATTGTAACAGAGGTGAACATCAAAGAGACATGTTGGAGACTCCATCTAGAGTAGTGTCTTAAGGACAAAGCACCCATGCAAGAACCGGTTGGTGAATATTTTCAACTAGCGAATCTGCCACAGGGAGATGACCCATCCACTTTGACAAGTGAGAGATGGTTTTTCTAGATATAGTAGCTTTTCATGGCCACATTTTGTAAATAATGTGTTGCAATATAAATGTAAAATTGATGATGTGTTTTTCATCGCTTGTTAAAGCAACGATGATGTTATTGGCCTTGTATTCATAGCTAGGGGTATTGGTTTCTATTATGACGTAAACTTTACCAAAAAGTGTGTGTTATTAACTCTTGGAAAGTATGTGGACGCTTGGGTTATGATTGGAAATGTAATTGAGCATGTATTTTGCAAAGCTTGTACTATAGGTTTGGAGATGATGCAGGTGTCGGCTCATCACTTATGGCTCCAAAGGACAAGGGTGAAGGAGAAGGAAGGGTTACCTATTAGGACACTTGTTGTGCAAACAATGTAACACATCAGTTTTAGATTATGTTCATGCTTTTGGAGGACCAAAAGCTCCTTAGTGGGGAGGAATGATCCAGGTGGCTCCAAAGATGCTCATAAGTCAAAGAGGGCTCAAAAAAGCTCAAAAATAAAAGTCATTGGATTGAAGTGAAATGAGACCTAGATTGTATTGCTTGTCATCCTCATTCCAATGATATGAAAGGAACTCAAATCCAAGTTTGCATGCTCAAGATATTCATGGTCAAAGTTCTGGTCAAACTAGGCCAAGTGGCAGTTGCTAAAGAGGCAATAATTTGGCGAAGGGAAGGCGGATGGAATCCAACCATTAGAACAAGCGAATTTTTTGCCTACTTAATTTGTCCAGTAACCCTTAAAATATGGTCAAAGTTTTTTAAATAATTCGTTGTAAAAAAATGAAAAAGTATTAAAAAAGGGGGGGGTGGCGGGCCACCACCCCCGCCACCCCACTCAACCCATAACATATACATTTAAATGGCTTAATGACTGTTGATTGCTGAGACCGGGGCTGAAGAGATCGAACATGTCGAGCATTGGCCAACCCACTCCACAGGCGACCCCATTCCATAACACACCATACCGTCGTGCCAAAAAATGAATGCCGCCAACGATTATGTTAAAAGAACATGCCAAAAATGTAAGCCGACAGGTGGGCCACGGGTTGGAACCTGACCCACCTCACCCCAATCATTGTATTTAACCATTTACCCAATGACCTCATTGTTATATCCACCCGAAAAATTTATATAAGAACCATAGTTTTCTATTCGAGCGACGAAGGAGGAGTGCCGAGCGGAGGACAAAGAGTGGAACTGTGCACCCGGAACCCAGCCCAAGCAAGGCACATTTTTTGAGATGGGTATATTCCAGGGTAATATTCTCTAGAATATTCCATAGAATATTCTTTATAATATTCCACAAAAATATTCCCATACAGAATCTTGGAGGAATCTAAAAGATTCACTTGAGGGTGATTTTTCACAGTGATAGAAACATGCCAACTTTATACTCAAAAGAACCAAAATTTCGTAGAGCACGTGATGGTGTGGTCCATTTCTATTGAAATTCCATGACCTTGGGTCTAGGTTAGAGTCTTAAAATCATTCACGCTACCAAATCAAGAATCTCAACCATAAACTACTTTGCATAACGGAAATATAAAGTAGTAAAACATATATGCACAATATACACAGTTTTAAACAAAATCTTACAATATGTACAATCCCAATATTCATTATATTAAAACAAATTTTGAATAATACAACAGTCCATGGTATACAAGATACAATGACAAACTTTACTATAACACTTCTATGTCATATCTTGTCCTGTCGGTCCGTTACACTCGTACTACTCACTAGTAATGCCTTAGTCCATCAGGGCCACTACGCATCGATACTTCAAGAGGGTTGCCTCCTATCATTGTTGCAATTCATGTCTACTATAATGAACACGGGCTCATCAACTGCTCTCTTGGTTGGCCAATTCCCGAGCTCCAATCTGCCATGCTAGCAACAACTTTAGTCCATCAAAGTGTTGCACTTCAGCACCGTCCTTCACCCAACCTTCAACTACTCTTTGTCCTTCAAGATAGCTCATCTAGGGCTACTTTGGGTAGCGAACACACTGCCCTCCAACCATCTCTATGACACCCAATCTCGTCACTGTTGAATTTGCACCTAGGAAGGCATTACACCATCTCAGAAATGTCCTCCAATTGGATTCAACAGGCTGCTTGATAATCTGATCCAAACTAGTCAAATGCTTTGACCCAATACACCTCAAAACACTGTTGTTCACCTTGTTGCACTGTTGTCATTGTATCACTGGTTAGGGCATACCTATCAACCCTCTAACCTTCACAAATTTCAGCACTTCAAGCCTCTAGGGCTGCAGTTCTCCAACGTGAGACACTTCCACCACCATGCTTCTCCTTGTTGGCTGTATAACCCTCAACACAACACCTAGAGCAACCTCAAGTTGTTGGCTATGGCATGTAGCCTATCTCAGTAACATGTTGTAGCTTTTGTCTCCACAATAGACCCACATAAATTCCCTTAACAACCTCGTTTATCCTTCCATTGTCCTTGTCCTAGACAACCCTTCACGGTGGCCCTAATTTGCACTTAAGACAACCTATTCACACCTTAAAATAGCCCTTTCTCCTCCACATTGTCACCTACAACAGACAGAGAAACCATGTTGTCTTTCACGTTGCCTTTAGGTCTTCTTATTACTGCGGTTTAGCTCCAATTATGTCATTCAAACCTAGCCAAAGAACATCCCTTAACACAAGAAAAACAACCCTTCAAATGTGCCACATTATCCCTACAACTCCTGCAACCCAATCACAGAAGTACGATGTCCTTTTTTCCCTCTTCCACGTTGTCCTTAGACTCTCCTTGTTGCGGCTTAGGCTAACCTTTCTCCACCAAAATTTTTATAGGTATATTTCCTTTTGTTGGATGTCTTAAATGACTCAACTCATCCTCAATATATAGGCTTTACTGCCCCAGACAAATTCACATGAAGCGACACGTCTACTTGGAATTTTGTTCAAGTCGACCTACTTGAAAATCCAATATTTATTATGTCAACTTCAAAAATTCATATCTCTCTAAAGAAAACTCGGATTCAAACGATTTTTGATGCGTTGGAGTCGTCTTTCTGAGAAATATCATCCTCATCCATCACATGTCATGAATCGATCATGGTTTTTCCCCAAAATATGATGGGTGCCAAAACCCCATACTTGGGTTCCAAGCCCACAAGCTGCCTTTGTGGCACTTTGTCCTCCAAACCCTGAACCCTAGGGCTTGGAGTACCTCACAAGATACACAATTCAACACTCCCTCTTGGCGAGGGAGGTACTTAGAAGACTAGGAAGTGTCTCGACATCATCATCACTGCTTGCAACACTTGCCCAATTCTTGGCGTTCACAATCACAACAATCCCTATACGACAAACTACGGCCTTATCGGAAGTGTCGATGTCACTACCAGAAGAAACTTGCTTCTTCTTCTTATCTTGTAATGTCCTCCACTGTTTCCATGATTCCTTCTTGGCAGTTGTAGGAGCACCCTTTCTCACCACTAACCACATGCTCTTCTTGGTCTGTAGAGTCTCACTATGAATTTGCATGATCCCTCTCGAACTAGAATCCTTTTGAGTCTTTGGAACTGTTGACGCCCCGAAAATCGTTGCATCAACATTGGGGGAAACCACCCGGTCCGGACCTTAGTACAACTCCTTTTCCGTTTGGTGTAGTGGCTCCGACTGGAGATAATGGGACCAGTTTCCCAGCAATAGATAAATGGGATGAATGGATGCTTAGTAGTGATAGGTGTATGACTAAAACTATTTAACAGAAATGTAAATAAATAAAACTATCCCGGGAATCTAACTGAACTTCTAAAGCGTAGCTTTTGATGTTCAATGTTCTAAAAATACAATTATATAGATAACCGCATTCTCACAACACAGATGTTGAATCATTCAAGGTTACTGTACCTAAATAGTTAAATACAGTGATTAAAGCAATACTACAAGACTTTAGAGGTCCATACCATTAGCGCATACATGATTAAATAATAAGGCACATCATATGAACATCCAATAGTGGTATGAACTAGATTTCCTATTGATATACATGCATACAGATAATGATAGCAGAAAATAATTACACAGTGAAATCAAATACACAGAATGAATTCAAACCAAAGATAAAAGTACCATTTGAATTATAAGCCACTCCCGATATGAATCACTATGTATGACTTCTACTTCAACGCATAACGATCTTTGAATCAACGACAGTAGTGCACAATTGAATCAAGAAACTTCTCTGTTAAAATAAAAGTAGGTGGTCGAGTTTTATAAAAGAATAAAGGCTGAAGCACAGTAGTGCAAACTTCAGTCTGTTAAGTCTTATACAAAATTTTTACGACCCTTTCTAAATGCATGAAAGGGTCTATAAATACCATACTAATCTAAAATATCTATCAAAACAGAAAAGCTAACTAATCTGATGTCAATAAATTCTATCTCCTATTTTGCTGATGATCGGAGGAGCTGGGCGGTGAATCACTCTGTCGGCCTCTTTCCTGTGAACCTGAGCTGATTAATAGCGAGCATCGGCTCAACTTCCGGAGGTTTGTTGAGCCTGGAACTGAGCTGGGCAGCATAGGTGGAGTCCTGTATCTCGGGGATCATATATTGCATGGCATCGGTTAGGCACTTGAGAGCAGATCTTTGTTTATGCGGCTTGATTAGAAACCGCCAATATGCATCCGTGTCTAAAGTTTTAACCGCGGTAATCAATCCTGCTCTGTTTTCTAACTCGGGGTAGCATGTTTGTTCCAATGTATATGCAGTAGTGATCTTTCCGGGCGTGCATTGGGAAGTAATATTGGCCTGATATAAAGTATCATTTACCAGATTGGCCAAATTATCAGCGGTTAATGTACATCTCGATGCTGCCCTTTCTGCCTTCAAAATTTGTCCCTGCCATTCTGTAAACAATATATTTTTGTGGACTTCCAATATTCGAGGTGGATTGGCTTGCTTACCTGACTTTGAATCTTGCCATTCAAGATAGTCAGATATATCTCCCTCAGCTTGATTATATTCTGCTCTAATCTGCTCCACCTGATCACTTACAGTTGTAGCCAATTCACAGAGTGGTTCTGCCTGAGAAAGGGATTGTGCTAGGAGTTTAACTTGAGATACAAGCGCTTTATTAATTATCATTGCCTCTTTTTTAAATTCTTCTATTTGCGCTTCTCCCCTTATGGCTTCCAACTGTGCTGTAATTTGAGCAATGTGTTCATCTTTAACTCTTAAAGATTGCTCATTTGCTACCTTCAGCTGCTCCAATGCCTCTGTTAGCTCGCTCTGCTTTTGGATAGATGCCTGAGTGATCGACTGCTTTTCCTCCTGCCACTGTTGCATCAATTGCTCATTGATTTTCTGTTGTTCCGATAGCTGTTCGTTGATGCGCGCTGCCTCTTGCTGGTGTCCCGCTGATTGCTGTTCCGCTTGTATTATCCTCTGTTTAACGTCTGCTAATTCCGTTTGAAGATTCAAAATCTCCTGGTCCTTAGTCTTTAAGAGAACTGCTACCTCTGAAGCTTTGTCAATAGTGGCAGCCGAATAAGCTCCCGCATATTGTGACAATTTGGTCAGGTCGTCAGAGGGGTCAAATTTCTCTCTCCAGACTACATTGCCCGTTAGTGGTTGCTCAGGAAAAAGGGGAGGTTGATCAAGCCTCTGCCTTTTCCTTGATCTTTTTACTACTGCTCTGTGCTTAGGGCTATAGAAGACATTTAGTGGGGGAATGTCTTCTACCAGGAGGGTTATTTGGTCACTAGGGCCTTTCGGAATAATCTCTACACTCATAGTTTTGGGTGGGCCAGTGGTTGTACTCAAAACCTGGGATGAGCCTTCTGCTTGTATGCCGCTGCTTCTCGGAGTGTCGGTATTCTGTGAATCCTTAGTCCCGCCGATAATGGTACTAAAATGCTGCCATTCCTTTTGCAGCTCGGGGTCTGTGTCGGTACCTTTATTGTTATCGGGGGTATTCTGCTTGGATTGCAACTCCTTGAGCAATTGTTCCTGTCTCTCCTTCTCTTGTTGTTTCTGTTCTTTCTGCCGTAACTCTGCCTGCTCTCTTCTCAGTCTGTCTTCCTCTTCTTGCCTTAAGCGTTCTGCATGTTCTCGTTTTAAGAGTTCTTCTTTTTCTTTAGCTGAACGCTCTGCTTGCTCTTTTCTCAGCTTATCTTCTTGGTTTTTC